>JAQFYQ010003988.1:0-10241 GCA_034694885.1 Buchholzia appendiculata | reverse complement strand
CTTGGTTGGTTAGTACCCCCCAGGGTCGACCATTCTGTCTCCGACGTGGTAACGGCTTGATCGACAGCGACATTGTAGGAGGATGGAAGGATTCTGAAGACCAGGCCTGTCGACCCACTTGCTGAAGCCGGAAAGGCAGAAGGTGCAAGTTGGGTCGCTGATCTGATACCTAACCCCCCGTCCTTCACAGGCAGAGACGCTGGGCCCACTGAAGATCATCCAGAGATTTGTAAATTGGAGCAAATAATGATAATTTTTATTAATTAATACGTTGAAAGCAATAAAATAAAACAAAAAAATATTACTGAAAATGATAAAACTGCATTTGACAATATAAAAATGATGTAAACTCATTATCTAGTCTATATCAACTATATTTGGAGAAAAGGGGTCGATTTACAAAAAAATGTGCAAGTTTTTTTTAAATTTTCGTGAATAATTAAAGCTCTCCTGAAACTCTTAGTTGTTTTCAAGGTTCAGACATACGTCCCATATAAGGTATCCCCATTTTCCAAAATCCGGTCCTGTAGAGAGATGAATTGTTTTGTGTTAAATCCAAACAATGAGTTTGTCTTTGATTCCCAGTAGGATGGTTGCACGGTTGCACTGTGGTTGCCTCGCGAGAAAAAGAGTGAGATTGCATGCGTGAACTAAAAAAGGAACTGTTGCAATCCTGACTTCTGTCGTTCTCGTGAGGTTCCATGCATGGCATTGCATGTGGATGCGGGTCTGGGTCTGATCTGTTGAGCATTGACTTGAACCATGTCTAGGCCGATGTTTACTCAAGCCACTTGAGTTGCATACAGAGACATGCTTGGAAAAGAAGGCGGCAGACTGATGATTACTCTTGACAAATCATTGCCTGACAAATCACTATCTTTCAGCAGAAATTCTGAATGTCTAACAACAGCGGATCAAGGGGGAGGGATTACGTTTCCCCAGCTGCACAGAGAAGACATTCGTCATTTCTCTATCTCCTCATACACTACTGCTTCGTCTGGACGCTCCGCATTGCATAATACATCAATACATTCCGCTGATTTCAACTGAACGGTATGACTGGGTTAGAAGACCGATGATAGAATTCCAGACAATTGTACGTGTTTGATCTCACTTCGGGAGAAATCAGAGTGTCAGAGATGTTAGGAGAAATTAGGGAGGCGTTAGAGATGTTAGGAGAAATTAGGGAGGCGTTAGAGATGTTAAGAGAGTTATTAGGGAGGCGTTAGAGATGTTAAGAGAGTTATTAGGGAGGCGTTAGATATGTTAGGAGAAATTAGGGAGGCGTTAGAGATGTTAGGAGAAATTAGGGAGGCGTTAGAGATGTTAGGAGAAATTAGGGAGGCGTTAGAGATATTAGAAGAAATTAGGGAGGCTTAGGTTAGAGACGCTAGGAGAAATTAGGGATGCGTTAGAGATGTTAGGAAGAAGTCACTTAGATAATAGTTGGATATGAGTCACGAAGCAGGAATGAGATTAAGGGTGGAATTAGAGCCAGGGATTTGTTTATCCACTCCTGACGGGGGCGGGATAATATTTGTCCTTGGCGTTGTCCCTTTCACCTGAAAATGAAATACTGAGTTTAACCGATCATATATTAAATTAGTTACTCCCCTTTACAACTTATTTATCCTCTGAGCAAGTTTACTCCCCCTCTGAGGACAAATTTTAGCTCAGGCTCTGGTTAGAGCTATTGACATTGACACCGCTCGATCACTTGAAGCTGAAGATCACTTTCGATGAGAAAAGCGGGAAATTAATTTCCAATTCAGGCTGAAGCTCTGACAATGGTAGTTAGGGGGTCTCATTTCGTCTATGAGTAGCTACAGGTTCAATTTCCTTGACTGAGGCACATCTGCGAGGCGTCATCTCATTGAGATCGTTCAGCGTCCCACAACGGTCAATGTTATATTGATAAGGTCGATTCAGATTCGCTTATACCAATAGAGTTAGAACTTAGAGGAATCTGTAATGTTATCAGTGGGCAGAGTCAGTGCGTCATCAATGGGCGGAGTCAGTGAGTCATCAATGGGCGGAGTCAGTGAGTCATCAATGGGCGGAGTCAGTGAGGCATCAGTTTTCGTTGCATCTGAATTCAAGTCGCTACTTTTCTTGCCACTGGGAGTCGAGTTTAAGATTAATCCAAATATCCCTCAACTTCCCTCCGGCAACGCAAAAACTGGTGTGGAATGATGTTTGTAAATCAGGATCAAATTGAAGCCAGTGACCTTCTTGAGTACGGTGATAGAGTGAACTTTTCGATTTACGTTTTGTGTTTACACTGAATAGTAATATGCAGTTTTGTTATAATTGTAGATTATCATGCAAAATGTATTAGAAATTAAATAATTTTACGTGCTGGCAAATATTTAAAAGGTAGTCAGGAATGAAAGATGACTTCAGACCAAGTGCACGCCCAGTGGTGTAGTCGTAGGGTATACTGGGTATACCCACGGGAAATTATTAATAACCACAGTATACCCACTTTATACAGAGAGTATAACCACGGAAATTATGACAGTATACCCACAGTATGCCCACTGCTTTCTTTACCACTACATCATTGTGCACGCCGACAGAGAAAATATAACCTAGTGAAAACAGACGGACATAAAATAATAAGCAGAAAAATACAGATAACAAAACAGAGAGACACATAGATACACTACGGGAAACAAAAAATAGAGAGGCACAGAAAGAATGAACGAGAAATCAACAACGACTGCGGAGAACGTCGTTCAGCTCCTTGTTAGCACTGAACGTTCTCAATTCTTCCCTGTTAGTCCTAACTACATACAACATTCGTCCAAACCACCCAGCTGGCTATGTGTAACGATAAGTGCGTATTATCATTTCTCTGTCGGAAGGTTTTGCTAACGACGTGTCTGTGATTGGTCTAAGGCTATAACGGGGACGTCTACGACTCTGAGCTATGAGTCCCATGATGAGCGTTCACGCAGCGTCGACGCTTTTTTAGCTACATCGGAACTCTGTTTCGACGGAACGACAAGGGATCACGATGCATCAACAGGTTTTAAAACACATCCGGAATTCTGCCAGAGACTGAAACAACTGAGTCGTAAAAACAGCGCAGGACTGTTTAGTCGTTTTTGTTTAGAAGTTATCTAGGCAAGGAATGTTTGCTAATACGGACCAACGGCATTAAATGTTGATTTTGTGTGAACAACTATTTCAGGACTCGGTGAACGAAGGCTTGCTGGCGTAATCGCAGCGTCGAGAAGGGCAAAGGTGAATCATGACAATCCGTAGAGATTCACGAACATGTCCGCAGTGTAGTTATTATGGTACAAACAGATAAATATTTGAACGTAACCAGTTCTGGCAATTCGATGCGCAACAGAAGGGCCATTTCGCTTTGTAGAATATCATTAAAACAAAATATAATTTTAAAATTAAATGTCATGATTTAATAAATTAATATTACATTTTGTAGCATTCATTCCTGTACATTTTGCTTGAAAACAATTTTAGATAACTCAAATTCAGAAGGCTTAATGCAACTCACTCTAGTCACTGACTGAACTACTGGTATGCCTGAAGCCTTTGATACAATACTATACAGACTAGTCAGCAACGGAACTACAAATAAGCCTATAGTCCTCACAACCGTTGCAGAATTGAATTCGAAATTAGGTTACAAAATAATTGAGCCTCCAGTTCTGCGCCGCGCGTATATATTTCACGAAATCCGACAATAATAAAGCTCGGCTCGCAATGTTTCGGCGAAAGTCGTCATTGTCGTCATTAGAGGAAGCGGCGTACATCTAAAATAGATAAATGATGGAAGAGTCAAGCCGGGTTGACGTCGGTCAATTTGTGAGTCGAGGCCGAGCGTGAGGCTCGAGCTATTAACGAAGCTAATATCACCGGAGAGCGGCGGAGGAGCAAAGTTGCGGGGGTAAGTGTGTTGATGTTGTACATAGGAGAAGAGTTTACATCTCCGTGGCAACGTGGTGGAACAACGTCACAACCATGTCAAAACATAGGTGAGTTACAACAACTGTAGCGCTGGCGCTGGAGTTTCTACTTTCTAGGCAGCAGAGAAACAGAGATTCAGACCAAGCAATAGTTGCTTCGCTGTGGTTACTATTTTTAGTGTTTCTTAATTCTACAAGTTTATCACTTAGCTAAAATTATCGAACGAGAAAAAACTGAGTTGGTCATATGGTAAACGTGCAGAAAGATTGTTGAGGTATGTGCTGGAAGGAAGATTGCTTGTGAGGAAACAAAGATATCGATCAAGAATTGAAGAGTTTAAATAATAGACGAGTTGAAAGAAAAGTTTAGATCTACATGAAAGAAGAACGGAATATATAGATAGATGGACAAGTTGGAAGCCATGGACCTGCCGGAAGGCAGAATTGTAACGATGACTCGAATCAGAGTTGAAAGTTGCTGAAATCAGTGTTGAAACTCGTCGTGTAATTTCAAACAACTCAGACGTATCGGATCTGCAACGCAATAGCTGAATACTTTGGTTTGACAAACAGTCACTTCCCATCTATCTCGCGAGACTGTTTCCTTTATTCTAGCATCTTTGATCACATCGTAGCGAGTGTATCAACTGAATCTGCTGGGAATGCAATCCATCAGGACAACTTAGTCCTCCCTCTCTCCATCATTCTCTTCACCTAACATGAATGACGTCGATTATTAGCGAACGTTGAATGAAAGCCATTGAATGATGACGATTACGCTACATTTCTGATTTCACGTATCAATAGATGAATGGAATCATAAAAAACACCGACAAGACACAAAACGTATAACGTGACAAATTTCAAAATTAACTGCCGTTGATCAGAATCCATCTACACCGTTGATGTCTGTTTTTTAAACAGGGTCTTCTATTCCCACCAGCACCATTTTTCCAAGGCATTTTTCCAAGGCATTCATCCCCGCATCATTTTATCCCCGTCATTTATCCAAGTCTTTATATAAAACATTTATTCAAGTCTTTATATAAAACATTTATTCAAGGTATTTATCCTAGGCATTTAGCAAAGACGGTTTCGAATTTTGTTTCCTACTATGAATATTGTGAAATTCATTACATACAGGTGCGTGTATCAATTATTACAAGGATTGGAAGTATAGTTTTGATTCAGATGATTCAATAATCCAAACGAGAGCATGCTCCATAAATGAACTAGCAGATAATACCTGTCCAATCAAGGGCCAAGAGATGTATTTCAGTGTGTGTTTTTAATTGACTATTTTTTTATTCAAGTAGAGAAATTTTTCTATGCGAATGGAGCTTATTCAAGTGCCTGCAATTGCCTCGGTTTGAATGTCGTAATTCAATTGAAGTTCTGTGAAACAACTGCACATATTGCTAAACAGAATAATTGTAATGACACGTTTAAATTAAAACCGTCCATCATGACAACATCGAGGAAACATGTGTTTAGCAACTAAAACTAAAGTAATGAAGCTACAAGTCAGCATTCCACTGAAAGATTTTCCGGTGTAGACACCGGCACTGTTTAATTTAGAATATTGCGCAACAACTTCAGGGTAGGCATTTGCCCTGCTATCTCTTTGTGTTACAGACGTGGAAAGAAAAACGTCTTCGTCATCAGTTGTCGTCTTTCTCTCTACCACTAAGCCACCACGCTGTAGTTGTGACGCAGTAGAGAAAGCAGTTGTTTTCCCGGAGTTAATCCGTATCTGATGCAGTCCGCAGTCAGGCCGGAAGTCATAGCGTAAGTAAAATGGATCCGTGAAAGCTTTTTGAATCATTTCGTTCATGACGTCACCAGCTGTCTGCCCGCAGACTTCCTTGAAGACCGTCGTATAGCAGAATCGCAAGCGATCCAGTTCCCTGTTTACGACACATAAGCGGAACTAATAATAGTAGTAGGAACTTTATTTATGAAAATTTCACGTATTAAACTGTTAATTGTAAAATACAAATATAGTATTTAAATCGAACTTCGCAAAATATGAGAACCATTAATTCCACGCTCACTCTAGCACCGTCGACGCCCTGTTTCGGATGTAAATAACCTGATCGGGGAGCAAATTTTCACTGAATAATAGTTTTTTTATGTTATTAAATATCTTAAATTGCATACGTGTTTTTTTCAAAGCAATCGTGATGTCGTTTACAACTTATGAAAGAACGTGTGACATTTTCTTTTGATCGGGCTCCACGGGAAGGTTTCTCCGACACGCACGACCGCCATAATCGTCCACTGGCAGTACATTCATTTATATGTAATCGTCAACAAAACAATTACACCTTCTAGGTTGACTATTTTTCAATGTGTTCGAAAAATTTCAATGCACACGGAATTTTTTGATAGATAAAGGGGCATGGAAAACAAGTAAAAAGAAATTGCAGGTTCTCATATGCAGCGCAGAGAAGCCGACAGCTCAGGCAGTTGCTCACTCGCCTCGTGTGCTAAAGGTCAGGAGTTTATTTCCGGTCCAGGCAGTGTTATAAATAACAAAATTGGGCAAATTTGTGT
This sequence comes from Buchholzia appendiculata, assembly GCA_034694885.1. Classification (NCBI taxonomy): domain Eukaryota; kingdom Metazoa; phylum Annelida; class Clitellata; order Enchytraeida; family Enchytraeidae; genus Buchholzia; species Buchholzia appendiculata. Next base: position 3,747 of record JAQFYQ010003988.1, on the reverse strand, counting down.
ACGCTCTGTCGCCTCTGTTACCAAGCAGAATAAGCTGGTACTAGCTGTGAAAGGCTAGGCAGTAAACTGGCGTATTTACCTTGCACACTGGCCCCGGTTAGGTGAACCTTGCACTACATAAGGCTGTGGGGGGGGATTAGCTGAACATCGAGAGTTAAGATTTAAAGCCTTTTAATAATTATGTTATATTATAATGTCTGTCAATACTAATACGGTTATTTGCTTTCCAATATCTATGTCATTTGAGCAGACTGCTCTTCCTGCAGAAGAAACGTACTTCTAGCGAATCTTTTCAGGAAGCAGCATGTGCATTTCACCTTTTTTCAAATTTTGACGCAATTTCGAGAAAACATGGTATTGCTCCTACAGATTAAAGTAATCTGTTAAAGTACAAGATATGCTGCTTCTGTTCGAACGTAGCCACATGCACTTTACTACAAAAGTATTTAATGAAATATAGTTTATTTCTAAACAATGTCATTCATATAAATTCTCAAAGCAGAGACACAAATGAAGTTTATGGTGATTTAAAAATATGCAATAATCACTTTGGTTTCGACACAATAAAAACAGAACCTATAATACTGTGTAGCTCTTCTGCGGATGTACAAATGAGGATAAGCATTTGTGCCGAACTGACCTAGCAAGTCGTTGCGTAGCGTTACTCCAAGGCTCACAGTAGAACCGGTACGCTGAAACGCTTCCGAGCAGTGGCTGAATGCTTCCCCACATCAAGTTACAAGGACCGAGAAATCGTTCTTTAAGCACTCGTTGAAAGCACTTGAGATTCGCCGAGTACACTGCATGAATAGACATACAATAATAGATATATTGCCGAGGAACGATATCAGTTCCGACACATTGTTAGAAATCTACGTAATGATAAATTAAAATAGCCAAAAAATTTGATAAACGAAATGGGATTTTAGAACTATTTGAAATTTGTTGTCAAAACTCAGCGTGTTAAGCCGTTTCAGAATTTAATAAACTTTGGGTAGAAATATAAAATAGTTTGAAATGGGTTTTATATCAGCATCTTAGACCAAAGTTTTCACAATAGTCATTTTAAAAGTGGCAATCTTATTAGATATAGAGTTTTGTCATAATATTGTCGTATTAATACTGTTTCGTATTAATACTGAATATCGCAGATAGTATCTACATAAGACGGTGGTCTGCAGGTACTTCACGAGGCAGACACTAAAGCATTGGAATGGCTGGCTCACAACACTCGCACTTTAGCATCATACGATAACAACAACAACAACAAAGCAGTGTCGCTTAACATGAATATTTGTACCGTCGTTTTCTTTGTTGCAGATGACGCTCATCCTGTCTATATAGGTCCTCAGTTGTCCATCGTGTCCGTAGGCGACCTCTATGAACTCGGGGCAGCCTTCGGACACGTTCCACATACAGCTTCTGTACTCACTGTACGACCTGCATAAGTACAGAAGTACAGAAGTACAGAAGTACAGACGTACAGAAGTACTCAAGTACAGAAGAGGCACACAAGTATAGCAGTACAGACGTACAGAAGTACAGAAGTACAGATGTACAAAAGTACAGATGTAAAGAAGTACAGAAGTACAGAAGTACAGAAGAGGCACACAAGTACAGAAGTAAAGAGGTACAAAAGTACAGAAGTACAGAAGTAAAGAGGTACAAAAGTACACAAGTACAGAAGTACAGACGTACAGAAGTACAGAAGTACAGAAGAGGTACACAAGTACAGAAGTATACAAGTACAGACGCACAGATGTAAAAAAAAGTACAGAATGTCTGTTCTTGGACTAAATTATATTAATTTCAAATGGTGTTTAGGCACAACGAATCTTATTCATTTCAAATGGTGTTTAGGCACAACGAATATTATCCTATTTCTGTCACCATAAGCCAATTATGGTAGTAGTATCATTAAACAAAACAGAAATAAAACTTGATTATTGCAGACGGAAAGAGCGTGAAACAACTAGATGAATCACAGATTAAATGTGTTTTGAAAATTTATAAATTTGCCTCTTAATCTACTATACTATGCGGGCCAGCCAATTTAATAATAATTTAATTTAAATATATAGCAGATATATAACCATATAATGCTCATGTCTCTTTGTCCTTGTCTAAGACAGTTTTTCAGAGCATTCTGTTCAGAGGCAATGCAGTTGTTATATACAACTTCCTTACAAATAATAGTGGTTCCAATAGATTAGATTCGCAGCGATTCGCAATAAAAAGTGTTTTACCACTTCGTACAGATCACGCAAGGCGCGAGAATTAGAATTATACCTGCATGAAGACGTGGACTACATTATTGTGTAAACCGTTTTCTCAATAAACCTATGCGAAAATTCTCGACAATTATACGAAGTATGCTTTTATAATATAATTCATTCAGATAATCATAGCCTTGAATGTCATAGCTGTTTAGACAGAGGTCCCTGAAGTTCAGTTACAGAAAAGATGAGTTGGTGCTGAGACCCCCCCCGGTGACGCACCGAAACCCCACTTCAGTGTAAAAAAAATCTGGTCAAAGTTAAGTCTGTTTACCAGACACCGTTACGGTTGAATTTGAAAATTACATTAAAAATCAAACCTTAAAATTACATCATTATCTTGTTTGATTTCCGCTTGGGTCTAATTTAGTAACCAATAGGAGATAAGAGCTAAGTACCTGCAGGACTGGGCGATCAATTTGATTGGTCCAACGGCGACGAGGGCGTTCCTTGAATGAAAGCGAAGTCTATGGTAGTTCAGATAACGACCTTGACATTGAACGAGTTGTGTAGTCACGTGATGTGGACATCTTTGTGAGTATCTAAAGCCTAACAGTAACACGAAAGCGTTCAGCAACACAGTCAACTAGAAGAACCGAATTAATGGATGTACAAGTGGGGGTGGCAAAATGTACACCTGATCCAGAAATGCCCCATATACAAATATCTGGAGAAATAATAAGGAGATATTTCTGAATGGTGTACGTAAAATAAATCGGAACAAAAACAAGATTGCGTTCATCTCAATGATTTCAAAACTACTTTTACCGCGGACAGAGTGTTCTTGGTACACTTTTGCCATATGGTAGCTGTGGAAAATGTATTGCTGATCTATTTAAACAGCTTTGGTTTTTGTTACCGGACGATCGTTTATAGGGTGTTCGCTCCACCATGAGACCATTACTCTTACGCTTAGCCTATAGCTAATAGTGCATTGTGGAGACTACGGATAAAGAATCATTTAAAAATAATTTCCGAGGATTTGAACCCATAAACTCCTACGTTAAATACGGCATTGGTATGACCTATATATATGACGAGTGACGAGAGTTTAAATTAAAGCATAATATTATATAAGTGAACTAGTGTGCATAACACTTCAATATAGTCGATACAAAAGTTCTAACAACAAAGATGAACTGCCATTAAAACGGAACATGTACGAGAAAGTCGGAAAAGCGTCTCCAAAGTTCATGTGACCCTCATTGGGTTGTCATACAAGTAAAAATTAGAGGTCACAAATTCGATAACATTTTTGTAAACACCACAATTTCTTGACGGAATGATTGACCCAGGTTACTGGAAGAATTATTCAGAAAATCAGCCACAAATGCTAGCCCAGTAACTGTTGAGTTGAGTTGAAAGAACCACACACAGTTCTTGTTAACTTCTGCTCATTCAACTCAATCCACTTGGCGCTGATTTTCTAAAATAAATCTAATTCTTAGAGAGCTTGCAAGAGAGAGAGAGA
>JAQFYQ010003987.1:0-10241 GCA_034694885.1 Buchholzia appendiculata | reverse complement strand
TCTGTCTGTCTGTCTCTCTCTCTCCACAAGCCTATCAACAAAATCATCATATTCTGTGACATTTATTTACAGTCCTGACGTCACAAGTTTGTCTACTCTCTGTGTGTGCTATCATATGTATGGCTCTGTGTATGGTTCTGTGTCCTGCTAGCCGCCTAGCTACGTGTGTGTCTGTGTATGTGACTGTGTATGTTCTGTTAGCCGCCTAGTTACTTAAGTGTGTGTGCGTGTGTGTATGTGTGTGTATGTGTATGTGTCTATGTATGTGTCTGTGTATGTCTCTGTGTATGTCTCTATGTGTTCTGCTAGCCGCTTAGCTACTTGCATGTGAATATCTCTATGTATGTGTCTAATGTCTATGTCCTGCTAACCGCCTAGTTATCTGAGTGGGTCTTTAAGTCTGTCTGTGTATGTGTCTGTGTGTGTCTGTATGTCCTGCTAGCCGGCCAGCTACTTGAGTGGGTCTGTAAGTATGTCTGTCTGTGTATGTGTCTGTGTTTGTCTGTATGTCCTGCTAGCCGCCCAGTTACTTGAGCGGGTCTGTAAGTCACTCGTCTGCTAATTCTCGCCGAGGTACACAACGTCACTATCAGAAGGTCGCAGCTACGTCACAGATCGATGAAAGCTTGTTCGGGAACGGGGGGAGAACCCAGGGGGGCACCAGGGTCCAGGGTGACACCCAGCTAGGGAGCACGTCCCTGGAGAGGGAGGCAGAGGAGAGGAGTCACAGGAGGAGCAGAGGTCCCATGGAGAATAAGAAGACAGTTCAGCTTATTACCAAGGATCTTATTCGAAACTTAATGTAATACTTTTATAATTGATATATTCTAATTTATGCAGTTGTGAACTACATCCAATTTTCCAGACCCCAGAGCCTTCCTAATATGCATTTATGCAATAATATCTTCAAGGATATATAGATCAATAATAATATCATTTTTTGCAAAATGCATAGTGAGAAGGTCACTGATAGCTTGACAATTTTAAAGTAGTGCATACCATGCATACTTGTTTCCAGAAATGTGAGGGAACATGGTTGTGAATGAGTGGCGTCTGGTAGATAGAATATTTGAAGTAAATCAATGACCTTAGTCACCCCTGATCAATCCTCGCAACCCGATGTATAATATTGCAGTTGGATTTGAATTTGTGTTTATTATCAAACATCTTTTATTGTTTATATGTAAATTATTTATTTGCAACATATATTGTACATTTTATTAAAGATGTAATAGATGACAGAGCGGCCGACAGCTCAGTCAGTTAAGCACTCGCCTTGTGTGCTAAAGGTCAGGGATTCAATTCCCGGTCCAGGAAGAGTTATCGGTAACAAAATTGGGCAAGTTTGTGCACCCTCTGTCGTCTCTGTTATCAAGCAGAATAAATTGGTATTAGCTGTAAAAGCCTAGAAAGGTAAACTGGCGTGTTTACCTATCACACTGGCCCCGGTTAGGTGAACCTTGCATTGCTTGCACTACGTCAGTCTGAGGGCTATGTGGGCGATCAGCGCCCAGGCAGTTTTCCTGTGTACCAGCATGCAGTTGTAAAGTAGGTCACGCAGCTATAGTACGAAATATTACAGCCATAGTCATAATTAATTAACTGCTGCCCTAACCCTAACCCCTTACCCTACTTTGAACCCTATAAACCCTACGTTGAACCACATAAACACTACGTTGAACCCTGTAAAAATTACCAATAATAGGCTAACTGCATGCGGGTCCACAGTAACGCGCCCAGGCAGCCTTCCTTGGAAGACGCCAAATACTTTACTTTAATAGATGACACAAAACATATTCAGGACGGGAGACTGTACGCTTGTAGCTTAAGGATTTTAATTACATAGTAGTCAGCTCGACTGTGTTTAATTAGGTCGTTATCAAGCAGCCGTTTGTTACTTGTGTGAGTGCACATCCAAATGTACATCCAAGTGTGTACAAAGTGTGCACATCCAAGTGTGTACATCTAATGATCCAAGTGTGTACAAAGTGTATGCATCCAAGTATGTACAATCCAAGTGTGTGTTGTACCGTGTACGTTGGATATAAGTACAGAAGTGATATTAACACGGTTTGTTATGTACTACTTGACTAGAATTCCCGAGGATGATCCATCTGGGCAGACGATGATCATATCCCGGAATGACCTCGGCCGACTGCGCGGCGCTGCCCGAGTCCTGACGGAGGAGGAAAGGCAGGACGCCATGGAGAGATGGAGGGCGGAGAAAGACGAGCTCGTGGTGAGTTCCCTGTTCAGAAACAAACTATTTGATTCTAAAGCATTCTTAATTGGATGAATAAATAAACTAGATAACATAGAAAACTTTAACCGAGTTTAACCAAGGCGTCCATGACAGATTTGACAAAGTTTATAAATGTTTAATTGATTCTCTGCAACGGATTGAGACTAGTGGTTATTTAGTTAGTGGTGTTTGAAGATTGGTAATATTCATCGTAATTCTGATAGTTTTATATGCAAACAATATTTAATATTTTCTACTAGAAAGGTTATAGCTATCTGTGACCAGATAGCTCATCGTAATTCATCTGTTTCGAATCCGCGCCGGGAGTGTTGTCTGGTAACAAACTTGGACAAGTTGTTCACGTACGATTGCCTGTACGGGAAGGACCTTTGGCCGCCCACCCGTGCTCATCTGGCCTAGTCAGTCGGTGGTTAAGTCATGCGTAGTAATACGTAAGACGAATAACCATCGCCAGGACCTGTCTTCAGACAGAGCACTATCATCATCATCATCATCAAACCGTGCTTGTTTCCAGGTCCCATAACTCTGTACCGACTCTATCACAACGGACTCTCGACCTTCAACTCGACGACCCAGCGGGTTCTAACCTTGAATAACCTTCAGCCCTGGAGTGTCCACACGTTCCGGGTGGTGGCCTGCAATCCGTCTGGTTGTGCGTCCAGTAATGAGGTCAGTGTAAGGACCCTAGAATCCAGACCTACCGGAAGTGTGGGACTCGCTGTAGAGGTCGTGAACCCAAGGACTGTCCGGGTGCAGTGGACCCCGGTCGCCAACCCTAATGGACTCGTCTACTACGATCTTTACTTCGATGGACTTTTCTTTGTGAATCCAGGTATTGTATCAGAACTTCAATATGCATTAATCAATATCATCGTCTTCAATCAAGCAGCCTATATGTTTCCTCATCTAACATTAACGGCTAACATTAACGGCTAACATTAACGGCTAACATTAACGGCTAACATTAACGGCTAACATTAGCGGCTAACATTAGCGGCTAACATTAACGGCTAACATTAGCGGCTAACATTAGAGGCTAACATTAGAGGCTAACATTAGCAGCTATAAATAGGTGCTAATATTAACGGCTAACATTAGCGGCTTACATTAGCCTAACATTGGGCGTTGGCTGATATTATTATACTATTAAAAGATGAGTATTTTATTTGACTATGCTTTGCAAACTATTATTGTGATAACTTGATGGGTGACAGAAAACAGTTGACCAATAGTTACACACATTAACATTCGTCACAATATTCATCTGCAATATTGGATTGATAGGAGCTAAAGTTGCATGGCCGGATGCCCTTCCTGAAACCAACAAGCTCATTGCTCGTCTTGTACACAGCGCATGCAGTATGAGAATGAGACTATTGTTATGCTTCACATGACTGACGATAAAATGCCTACAAACTAAAATGTAATGCTATGTACTGTATCTTGTTATATTTGAATCGATGTGCAATTTTATTTCCTGCTTATTTGTGGATAGAAAATTCAGAATATACTACTGTAACAATGCGTCAAAGTCTGTACCGGAATGCAACTCCTCTAGCTGCTGGAAGCTGGATCACGATTGGCCGTCTTGTTCCCTACTCTCTGTACAACGTTCAAGTGAACGCTTCCAATGGCGTTGGATCAGTTTTGAGTAATGTCGTTCAAATCTCCCTGCCAATGGCAGGTACAAACACGACTACAGATCGGAGTTTAAGAAATTCTAGACTTAATGTACTCATAACCAACTAAATAGCGATGATAGTTTTGCAAATTATACATATTATGAGCGTTATTTTTTACAAATTGTGATTCGGCATCCGGCCGTAAATTCCCTGCCAAACATGCAATATGGAGGTTAAACCCTTCATGACAAGGAAACCTGACGTAAAATATTGATGATGATGATGTCAAAAGTTTGACAGATTATTTTGTGGTGTTCGATACCGGGGTTCAAGAATTAAACAAATTATTTGAAATTGAAGGAACCAACCTTCAGATCTTAAGATCCAGCAGCTAAACCCGTTCGAATTTTTCCCCTCTTGAGATTCAAATTAAAAATTTGGAGGATCAAACTATTTGTGTGAAAGACACGAATCGTCCCCCCCCCAACTCCTGCGTTGTTGTGATTGTGCAAGGGTGAATTGGGACCTGAACACCGGCCCATTTGATTGTTTGGTGACAGAAACAGACTGCTGGTTATTATTAATTTTTATATAATTTTTATGTAATTTTTATATTTTATTTTTCTTCAGATAGGTGATTCATTCATTTTCATTTGTTTTCAATCTTCATAACATGACTAATTCGTGAAAATCGATATTATATACTACAAGTGTTTGTGATGATGATATTGATGACTTGCCTTGCTGCGTTGAATATATACTGACTATATTCAGAAATTGTATTGAGAGGATTATTTCGTGAATTGTTTATGCAGAACCTGACGGAGTGTATCCCCCGGACCTGGTCTCACTCAGTCCTTCGTCCATCAAGGCAACATGGCGGCCAGTGGCGCGCTGGAATTCCGACCAACCTCCTCTTTATCAACTCCAGTTCAAACTGTCCGTGGAACCAGACTCAGCTGCAATCAAGTTAGTCGTACAGAGATTGTGAGGATATGAGAATGAAATATGGAACTGAAGATGATTTAATCATGTATAGATGACTCGTCACATTCCATATTTTTATGTATATCTGAAACTTGGTGTACTTTTGATGCTTTTCTGACACATGCTTTTTCATGAGATTTGCTTTATACCGAATCTTTTGCACTAATTTAATTTATTTCTGTTTATCAAATTATTTGCTGCTTTGATCATCGATGAAATTAATAATTAGAATCTTATCTCTCATATAAGTTTGCTATGAAAAAGTGCCAACGAAGTGATGGTGAGAACTTTAAATCTAAGGACGAATGTTTCTTATTTTTAATGTTATATCTTGCGATTTAATTTCCTGATATCTGTGTGCAGCATATTTGACAAGGAAGTGACAGCAACAGAGTTTACCAAGTCTGACTTGGTTCCGTTCACGAGGTACTCGTTTCGCGTGGTTGCAAGCAACAGGCATGGCCGTGCTTTCTCTGACTGGGCCTCTCAAGTAACACGGCAAGACAGTACGTATTCTTCAAGTGTGGACATGCATTAATTTTATTGCCGTATGGAATGTTGAAGTTTAAGCCTGCCAGAATTCTGGAAAGGTCGATTTATTGGACTTTTATTTAATCAGCACAACAGTGATAGTAGCAATCATGTTTAGCAATTCTTTAATATTTCTGTAAACTAAACCACCGGTATACACGTTTCTATTGTTTCCTGCGCTTCATGTGTCAACAGGCCCAAAGAACAGATATTGACGACCTCACACTAAACCTATGTGTAACTCTGTTTGCGTATGTGAATGATATACTTTTATTTGCTCTTGTAATGCAGTCTAATACATGATTTATTGACAGAACCGAATGAACTGGACCCGCCCATTATCACAAACGTCCAATCACGATCCGTGGAAGTCTCCTGGCAGGCACCGCTCACTTCAAATGGAATTGTCATTGAATACAGGCTTCTACAGAATAGCGTTCTCTACCGGACGGTATGAATTTTGTGCTTTACATAGAATGTTGTGCTTTACATAGAATGTAGTGCTTTACATGGAATGTAGTGCTTTACATGGAATGTAGTGCTTTACATGGAATGTAGTGCTTTACATAGAATGTAGTGCTTTACATGGAATGTTGTGCTTTACATAGAATGTAGTGCTTTACATAGAATGTTGTGCTTTACATAGAATGTTGTGTAATTCCTCGGATCTATTTTGGTCTTCTGTGGTCGTGCAGTTACTATGATGACTAGACAGATATCTTGTTGTTCTAATCGTTAGATTTGCGGTTCAATTCTTTACCGAAGATATAGTTAAATAATAAATACTGCAAATACTGGTATCACTGAGCTATTGGGTCCTTGCCTACTCGGCAGAAGTCCAGAGAGTGTGTGTGGATTTATGTACAGTTGGCTGATCAAAGGTGTGTAGACTCAAACCCGATGATTGAAGAGGGATGACGAGACGTGCGAATCTATAGACGTTCAGTTTTCATTTTTATTTTTCATGTTTGTGTACTTGACTTGAATTGACTAGTGAACATGTAACTGTTAACACACTTAACAAATTTAACTTTAAGCGTATCTGGGAATGTCTGAGCATCTAATATTAAGATGTCCAATTTTACTGATTTAACAGCAATTTTTGAAATTAGTCTAATTTTTGAAATATAAGTAATTCTTTTCTGAAAAATAAATTTGCTTATTTAATAGGCGAATGGCAGTGACAGTCAGCCATTTCAAAGCAGTCATTAGGTAAATAAAGGGCAGTTAGCATCTAGCTTAGAAATGAGAAGAAATTCAAGTTATATTTCAATACGTTGCTTGTCAAAACATTTCTTTTATTAGTTCCATCGTAAGAATTGTTGTTATCTGAAGTATTTATTTGTTAACTTTATAGTTGATTAAATTCCTCCACTGTCTGACTGCTTTTGTGTGTTGATTTGTGTGCTTGACGTTAGATGGATGGGAATACGACGCGTGTTGTGGTCAGTGGTCTCCAGCCTTTCACAGACTACACGTTCACTGTTGAAGCATGCACGCTTGCTGGGTGTGCGACGAGCAGCGAGTCACGGGTCGTGCGTACAGCCACTGCACGTGAGTACAACCTTTGTACAACCTTTGTACACTCACTGCACGTGGGTACATCCTTTGTACACTCACTGCACGTGAGTACAACCTTTGTACACTCACTGCACGTGAGTACAACCTTTGTACACTCACTGCACGTGAGTACAACCTTTGTACAACCTTTGTACACTCACATCACGTGGGTACAACCTTTGTACACTCACATCACGTGGGTACAACCTTTGTACACTCACTGCACGTGAGTACAACCTTTGTGCACTCACTGCACGTGAGTACTACCTGGCTATAGTTGTTGTGAAATCAGTGTCATCAGCATTATTTGATATCAGCGTGGGTGGGGGTAGATATTGCCAAGACAACTTTTTGTCACTTCAGGCTTAAGTGACATTTTGTTGTTGTTGTTTTGTAACTCATAAAAAGGTAAGGTTTATCTCATGTCCCACTCCTCATTCTTCCAACCTCTGCAATCATCATCATCATCAGCAGCAGCAGCAGCAGCAGCTGCAAGCAACAACAGCAACAAAAAATTTTGTCAATTTTTTTCTTGCCCAGAAAGGATTAATATCTTTCCTGTCTACCATGCTTCAAAGCAGGATTGAATCTATGTGATACATATCACAGTTATTACTCCACGTGAAAACTGTTTACTTCCCCACTGAAAATATGTTGCTCTCCCTTGAATCAAAATCCTGTATGATGACACTGCCACCAACAACGACCTTCACCTGATCACCTTCATAATTTGCTGCCGTGTTTGATTCCAGCTCCTGAAGACGTCCCGGCTCCATCTCTCTTGGCTCAGACCTCCACATCGGTTCTGATAGGCTGGACAGTGCCTGGGCGTCCTAACGGCCCAGTGCTGCAGTACACAGTGCAGCGTCGCCTGGCCAATCAGAGTGAAGTAGTGACCAGTGTGGCGGATGTCTTGCCTGGGGCAGGCCTGCAGTTTGTGGATGACTCATCAGCTCTTCGTCCACAAACAACATACGAGTACAGAGTGGTAGCCTTCACGTCCGCTGGTCCAGGGTTCGGTCCCTGGACCGCTGTCACTACCAGACCTGGAAGTAAGTTATAACAGTGTGATAAATAAGTAGAGAGTAGACAAACTAATCACTTTCATATATTGGTGGTTATATGTTGATGGTTATAGCTATGCAGGTAAGCTAAAAACTATCATACAAATTTAAAGCTCATTGATTGTATATATTTAGCATTTCCTTTTACATACGCCGTGTGTGCCATGACAGCCGCCACTGACATTCCGAGGCACATACGAACGGGCACAAACGGTACAAGATCATATAAATGAGTCTCTTAAGTAATTGAGAGATTTTAAAAGAAACTCTTCTTATAAATTTTTTAGTATATATGCTGCATCATAGTACTTCTATTATTTAAAGGAGTGAAGCAGTTGACTACTTCATTATGCACAAAGGCAGTTCGGGGTCAATAGGCTTTAGGGTCAATGGAATCAGCAGGCGTGAGCCAATATCTGAATTTATTGACCATTGAATTATTGTGTTAGCTGAATATGTCAATGGTCTGAACTGTTTGCTATTGGAACACACACACCATGATAATCCACATGATATGTTTTCAGCAACGCCTTGTTTCACATCAATGTTTTGAAATATCATCGGTTTGTTCCACGCATATTAAATTGATAGAATCAGTTTTTTTTTTTAATGGATGCTATTTATCTATGATCATAAGAGCCGCCTATATGTGAATGCATTAGTCAACATTTTTAATATAGCAAAATGTTAGACGTTTGTTGTCAAATAAGGGTGGCTGTTTATAGCCAGTGTACAATCTGACAGCGTTCTCGTTAGACAGGTGTATGACGTCATATTTATTGGTGTGACGTCATATTTATTGGTGTGACGTCATATTTATTGGTGTGATGTAGGACCAGCCGGCCTTCAGGCACCAATAGTAAACGTTCTCAATGCGACGTCCATCAACGTCACGTGGGCACCTCCGACCAGTCAGAACGGGCGTCTCATCTACTACCTTGTCAAGCTTCCGGTGCCTGTGTTGGAGGTTACCAACCCTAGTCTGACGTCTCTGGTGGTGCACAACCTGACGCCTTACACCGTCTATAGCGTCACAATCTCTGCCTGTACTGGTAGAGTACATCCCGTTCGATTGAGTCAATAACTTTGATACTAATGTTCTTTCATTAAATCCGTAACACATTATGTGACATACTTACAATGCGTAAAAGCAAAGCAAATTAGTTAATAATAAATGCTATATTAACGATACCGAAATGGCGTTTAATTATCACGAATATATATAATATACCTTATTTTAAAAATGAATCCATAAGTTTTTTTGTTATCACATTTTTGGGAAAGTAGCTCAGAAGCAATTTGATAATCAACGGATCAAATTTGTCTGACAAGCAATTTGTCACTTTTTGATAGAAATGGAAAGTTTTACGAAGCGCCTTATAAATTACATTTGTATCCTTACCCAGATTAAATAAGTGGGATTTGAGGTGATTAAACAATTAGTTTTTTTTGGTAATATAAAAGATTCTGGTAATACGACAATGGTGCTGATTCTCATGACAGCGGTAATGATAATGATGATGATGAGTTTAGGAATTATCGATTTACAAGAGGCTGCGTGGCGAATAGAAGCTGTTAGGCACTCTTAAGCCACATCTATCTGGAAGCCTGAAGGTGACTTTAATTGTAATTGCGCCTCGGAATGTCATGACGAAGGTCATGGTATGCATGGCGCATGGAAAAGGAAATGTTACATGCATACATACAGTGCATACAGTACAATTAATGATAACTGTGATAATGTTTTAAGCATCATTACTTTCTCCCTGCATGTGTACAGACGCTGGGTGTACCGAGAGTGACGTGACGACGGTAAGAACCTTATCTTATCTCCCAGACGGTGTCACCCCACCCGTGGCCCGTCCTACCTCACAGTCAACCATCTCCCTCACCTGGATGCCTCCCCTGGCGCCTAATGGACCGAATGTTTGGTACGAACTGCACAGGATGAAGGTCAAACAACCGCTACTAGGTAATTCATCTATGTCGAGATTACGACGTAAGTGTCAGGGAAGTTTTATAATTAAAATGGAAGCCACAGTGTGTAAAAAATAATCATCACCGTTTTGTTCAGTTGTAGAAATACGGTGAACATTTTTTGATTGATTAAAAGTAGTTGTTACCTCGTGAACCTGTTTGTAACGTTATGTAACGCTATGCGTTTCTACGTTTGTTTAGTTCTATTTATATCGCCCTCTATTTAGTTTGTTTATT
>JAQFYQ010003986.1:0-10242 GCA_034694885.1 Buchholzia appendiculata | reverse complement strand
TTTTAATGAGAAACAAATCGCAATGAACTGCTGTATATGAAGGACGATACAACGAAGTATAGATGCCACGAGAGAAAACGAAGGACATGAAAAATTGAACAAGCGTTATGCTTGACATTTTCTACTATTTAATATATATATTTAGGGATTAACAATTTCACCAATGTTTGCGGTCGTGCTGAAACATCGGAAGCTCATATTCATGGACTTTGATATTAGCAAAGAATGCATTAGCTGTGTTGAGCCACGACTGAATGTGTTCTTGTTCTTTATTTTGAGTTTCCATTTTTCGGTTATTTGATTCAGTTTATTGAAATACTTATAATGTTTTGTACTTCTTAAAATTTTGATTCAATAGTCTATTTCCTGGATTTTAGTGAGTTCCCTTATCGCCCCTCTGTGATAAAAATCGCATTTGACATCCTCCATCCGTTACACCTATAGGACTGGTTCCTCATTTTAGAATTTTAGAGTCCTGCATTTTCACCCCCTCTAAGAATATGTCCTCAATTTTCAAACCCAAATATGGCTTGCCCTGTATTTGCACATCCTGCATTTTCTAGAAGCCCTTAGAGGAAAGAACCATAGAACATTGTTTGTCTTGAATTAAATCTCTCCACCTGATTTCCGGATCAGAAATCTAAATGGGGACAAGAACAGTTTCGTAAATTTAGAGCTTTTGATATTTATTGATGATGTCATTAAAATAAGGAAAGTTTGCGATAAATCGCATTGCTGAAACGTACACAACGAAATAGTTTTTACACACAGTTATTTAATTTTGTTACCAATGTCAACTTGTGCTTTTATCAATTGAGAGAGTTGAAATTATAATCATTTCCAAAATTCTTACATTAATACTTTGAGGGAGATAAAATATAACCACGCTTCCATCCAATATTCAAATGCAGACACGCAATGAATGTATATCATCTATTAAAGTGGGTTTCGCGTCGGATATATCGATAAGAAAGTCAAACATATATATATACATGTTAGTTACTTTTTATTGCTAGAATAAATCGCGCAAAAAATGCAGAACAGCGAGAGGTTCAGCTCGCGACGATTTGTTGGTATTACTGGAGATTATCCGTTACTCACCTCAATTTCCCCGACAGGGTATTTCCTCAGGATACATATGAAGGGCACCGTACTGAATTATTGTCGTACTAAATTCTGGTTTAGTTGCTGCTGCAACTGCTGCGAGCAGCTGCTGTCAGAGCAGCTATTGTGGGTACCTGTTGGAACTTGTTTTCTGATTCACCCGAATCAATTTTGGATGTTTCAAAAGTCAAAAATATAAACCTAACCCTAACCCAAACTTTCTCAGTGGCCCCACCCTAACTTTAACCACAGCCCATCCCTACTGACGCTACTCTAAGTTGAATATTTTCATTAGTGAACATCAAATATAGAATTCCGCACTACTTTATTTTAGTGAACACTAATGAGCAATTCGATACGGTTTTGCGGAATTACTGCATCATTCATGTCAACGAGGTGAATAAAGCTGTGTTACAAATTTTGTAATAAACAGAATGCTATTTCGAGAATAACGTCAGAGAAGGGACGATTCGTTCACCTTACTGTGAACTCGGGTTAATTTACTCTGCATCTTCCGGCAACTAGAAACCTGCATTTCTGTATTATTGTTCTCACCGAATTTACCATTTTTTTAAACCAAATATAAAATCAGAACAGAACACTAATGTGAGATTAATCAAAGAAAAGCGGCGATTCGTTCATATCACAGTGATGCCACTCGATAGTCTCTGCTTTCTACGACAGTACAACGTCATGCTTGTTAAATGATGTCAGTGACAGTTCGCTTTGCTGTCTGTGTGACACATCGGGAACTGTTGTCACATAGGCTTTAGACTTCAGGCTGTTTCCACACCTGCTTTCATTCGCCCACACAGCTAAGCTGATCAGATTATCATCGACGTCAAAGCAGAGTAAAGTCTATTCAGATGACACCGGTGCGACATCGACGCATGTAGATCGCATGTTACATCCGTGCGAATTACTAGTATCATGTAGCCTCGTTTAACACCAACAGTGTATCGTTTGAAAATGTTGCAGCCCATGCATTTTAAGCATACTCTTTATGATGAACTCTCTACGTACATTTCACATTTTTTTAACAGTTCTAAGTACACGTCGACCGACACGTCACCGCTCATGCAGAGCACGCTGGTTGCTTATCTGCCGACTTGCATTGTGCTCTGTGCATACCTCGGAATCGACCTTAATGTTTTTATATTTTTCTGTATATAGGCCTACGATTATAAGCCTAATACATATTTTTGTCGACTAATTGTTGTTTAAGCCAATTTTTTTACAGATTTTATTCCGTTTCACTACATTTCCGAATTTATTTCGTTAACCATAATTTATCTTTGTTTCGCTTGTTGAGAGTCTATTCAGTGGAAAGCAGGTATTATAAACAACAGATAACATGTCCAAAAATGTCATAAGCCAAAAAAGCGCAGGTGTTATTTGAAAACTAATCATCCCAATCTAAGAGATTTCGTTTTTCATAAAATAATTGATTAGCTTTCTCGGAAAATATTCTAATGAAGAAAATATTCTTATACTCTTTCTTCAGCTCTGTTTGATGCTGGTTTCAATGCTAACATGATATAATTTATAACGTGATATGAAAGATCATAGGTGATATTACCAATCATTATTTTGCATTGTAAATCCCTTGGCGTTTTTGTTCTAATGTAGATGTGGTCAATAGCTGTTGACGACTTATCAGTAATACGAGTAGGTAGAAATGTTAGAGGTGTAAAGTTGTTTACCTAGGATCGTATCGACATACTGTACGGTGATGTATCCTGATTAAGTGTTAAATTTAATTGGATCGATATTCATATCTCCGAGAAGCAAGCACGACGTTTTTGACCTGAGGGAACCAAAGCTTAAACAGTAATTTATCAAAATCAGTGTTAAATGAACTAATATTGCTATCAGGCTGGCGATATATCCCACCTATTATGCAATTATATTTGATTCCTGTAGTCCAACAAACATCCTTTCTACTTTTTAATTAATTGCATATAATAAATAATATTTCTTTAATTTCAAGCATAACAAACGCATACAAGTTACAATCGTACAATTTCATACAAGCTTATACTAAATACGGCCTACCGGCTAAGACACTCAGGTCAGCTTCACAGTAGGTTCGTTAACAGCCTAAGTGCTGGTACTTCTGGCACACCCATGCCAGGAGTAGGGAAGGGAGATTTATTTTCCAACGAACCCGGGCCAAACACACAACAGCAAGCGCCACAGGCAGCTAACAGACAATTATAAATAATTTGTCTGCCCTGAGTGTGATTTGAACCCGGGCCGAGAGAAGTTGATTGCTCCAGAGTCCAGTGCTCTACCATTGAGCTATCTCCCCGCCCCATTTTTCTCCATATGCGCAACAAGGAATTGTATGACAGTGCTAGGGATTCCCAAATATTTGCGTATTTAAATTTGCTATGCTAGTGCTCAAAGCGCTCTAATAATTATTAATCTGATTCAGCATGCCCGGAGACATCTAGTTTTGTGGGTGTTAATCCTTCAGCTGAAAAAATTGACAAAATGATGATGTTGTTGGTTTTGTGGTCTTTTGCTCCTGGCCTGTGGGTAGTTTTTGTGAAACTTATTTTTCTTCTCAACATGATCGTTACACATGTAGGCATAATTGTTTACATTAATTGTTGAATTGCACATCTCGATATAATTGTTTGACAGGAATCTGTAACCAATCAACTCATTTTGGTCGATATAACCAGTATCATTTTTTAAGTTTAGCTTCAGAGTAAGATGTGAAGCTATTGGTTTGAATGTAAAGTTGTGAGGCATTTGTTAATTTATAAATTTATAGCTGATGAATGTTTGACACGAAATTATAATAGCATTTTGTATTGTTGCAGCTGCTGATTGGATCTCATGGGGACTGACGAAGGGAGCAGAGAAGACAAAGGGTTTAGTTGAGTCTGGATCAAGTGCAATTCGTCAGCGTCTTGAGCCTGACAAATCTAAGGCTTATGTAGATCCGCGGGTTCAGAAAGGTGCCTACTATGCACGTAAAGCAACCGAGTCGGCCGTCAAAGTCAGCTCCTACCTTGGTATTTTCATCATGTGCTATAATTGTTGCAATCAGTGGCGTATCGAGGATTTCACAAAGGGGGGCCAAGATAATATTGTTGGAGAACAATATAAAGGGGTCTGGGGCCGGATGTCCCCCAGTGAGGTCCAGGGACGAAGCCCCGGTAGGGGGTCTGGGGCTAAGCTAAGACTTTCACAAGTAGTCATACAAATTTGGCGTGTTTTACAGCACATTATGTACATTAAAGGGCAGCATGAATTTTGTAAAGAAGATTTAAAGAAGTTTTGTCGGTGAAAGTCAGAAAGTGTTAGTCCATGAGGTAAAAAAATTGTAGTCCATAAGATAACAGAAATTTTCGCTTTTTGCTGGGTTTCCTCATGGAATTTGCTCTGATCGGGAACCAGTAAATTTGTATCTTTCAATAGGTAATTTTGATGAAAGAATTATTTTTGATGGCGAGAATAAAATTTACTATATGTTTCATATTTAAAATCGGACATGGCGAGCACGGGAGTACAAATCTATTACGAGGTTGTGAGGGCAGGGAGCCACACTGGGCTCCCTGAGAAGTGTCTAATTATCCTATTAATAGAACGGCGGTTTGTTTTGCGACACTGCATAAAGTGAAGATGCATTAATTCTATTAACGCGTTAACGCAAGCGTTAATTTTTTTAATTGACTATATTTTTGCATCAACGCACGCGTTAACGGGCAGCCATACTTGGGCTGCCCTTGATTCAAAAAATTAATCGCGAGATTCAAAAATTAATCGCAATTAATAAAATTAATCGCATATTTTTCAAATTTCAACTCTGAAGAAAGTTGTCAGAGGAAGTTGTGTTAATAATCAATTCTAAAATAATTATAGTTATTAAAAATTTAACCCCAAAACAGTTAAAGTTGTTTGGACAGGTGATAGTTATAATTACAGTATAGCCCCAACTAGGAACTTATTTAAACCCAAGAGAGGAACCCCTTCCCCTGGTGTTGTCTCTATTTCCTCTGAAGAGCAGAACGTTTGAAGTCAACCCCCCCTCCCCTCGATAATGACAAGTCCGTAGCCCTTACTTTGGTTTGTTCAATGTAGTAGAGGTCGTCACGGAGCGTCGCAACGTGGTGGTACAACGTGACTCCGCGTTTGTGATACGTTGGTAGATTTCAAATTGAACTAACGTTAGCAATGCTGACAACGTTGCTGGCGTTTAATCTTGATGGTGGCAACACGTCATGGAGTTTCTTTTCCATGGTGCTAACACGCTGGCGTTGGTGAAATGTTGAATATGTTGAAACTTTCAACATATAGGCAGATAAAATAGTTAAAACTTCCAGACGAAAGTACAACGGTAAAGTAAACATTTATTGAACACGTAATTACAAATTATAACACCGACAGCGCATCTCCCATTAGTCGAACCATGATAGACGCGCTGTTGTCGTTGTGTTCTGTACGCAAGCAATGCGAACACGCACAGGATTATTTTATTGTAGTTTGAATGAGTGATGTGGATTATGTGAATGAGGTTTATTTGGTTTAAAACATATCGTACACAGCAGGAGAGAAGGCTCATCTGAACTTCAAAGAAATAGCACAGTCTATGAACCTTGATTAAGTGTGCAACCCGATGTGTTAATTACGGGTTGATATATTTCAAATTTAGAACTGACAAATTATCGAATTTATTGAGTTAACAACGTGCTGAAAACTCCAGTTGAAAAATATGGGTCTAATATATTTCAACCTGTCTCAAGGACATCGCTATCTCTGGGATAAGGTTCAAATTTGAGCCCAAAAAATCTTTATGTGTGTTCGAATATCTACTCTAATTTTCAGCAAACTGCAGACGCTACAAAACTGAGAAAATTCGTTTCTAACTATATTGGTTTTTTTTCAAATAATATGATTATATTTACTGAAACATGTGATTGTTATTTGGTTAATTGATTTACGTTGCTGTCACGTCGGTGGAAATGAATGCGTTGGTGTCACAGTGGTGGAGTTAAAAGCCATGTTGTTGGCATAGTGGTGGAGTTAGTTTTCAGATTTTTTCACAGTGGTATCAGAAGCGTTGGTGGAGGTAAATATTACCACCGTGTTGACCTCTACAATTTAGGTCTACATTCTCGGTTAGATTGACAAGACATCATTTTGTTTACATGGTAACGATAGGCTGCGATTGTCCTATTTATAGAGCGGCGGTTTCCCATGATAAATCAAAGTAATAAAGCGAGAAATGTAAAGCGAAAAAGGAACAAGAGAATCTGACCAAATTCTCTCGTTTCTCCAGAGATGGACATTTTCTTGTTTTGGGACTCTGCATAAAGTCACGATGCGTTAACATCGATGTCGTAGACACCCCACCTACGCGCTTTTCGGTCCACAGATTCCAATCGGGACAGATCAGGTAAAGAACAGAAACCTCGCCATGCAGGAGAGGCGTAAGCAAGCTTCGAAATAAGCGTGGCTCTGCAAACATGACTCAGGGCCTCCGGCCCGAGCCCGTGACTGCGCAAAGTTTTAAGAGCAAACAAGTCACTGTTTGCTTTTGAGATGTTGCTTACGTGGAGATCCGTCCGCAAATTGTCCTGTACAGTGATACCCAACATGTTAAGGTTGCTGCCACTTATAGGAGTAGGGCAGCTGGAGTGAGGTATTGGTTTTCTACATACAATTAACTCTTTCGATTTGGCTCGATTCAGTTTCAAGTTGTTGATGTCTGCCCATTTCTCAATATTCGAGAGCTCGATGCCAATCGAATTGTCGTTCTTTGTACCGGAACACCGGTACCAGCAAATAGGTGTCGTCGGCAGATTTAAGTAGCTTGTTACTGTCAGTGATTACCTTGAGATCGCGTGCAGTAATGATATATAGCATCGGTCCAACGGATCTAAAATAATTTTACTTTGCATTAGTCTTGAAGCACTACTTCCCTGTTACGTCACTGGTCTGGTTAAATAGCAGAATTTAGCAATTCTTAGCCGCCCAGGCATACAGCTAGAGGCTCTCATTGAAGTCAAGACAAACAGAGAATTAGGCGATGCTCGAACACAACGCCTGAGTGCTGAAACATTGTATAAACATATCCTTGTAAGTTTTGAGGTCGTACTGCTGTAAAATGACTCAATGAACAGGCAATTTGACTTTCAAGTTTTGACTTTCAATTGGCAATTTCAAAGATCGAATGTGCTCAGGATAAGATCTTCTGTCAACGGCTTCCCAACTTAAAGTTAATTCAAAAGACAGCAAGATGTTCACAGAAACTTATGAAGAACACATTGCGTATCACCAGAAATAAGCTTAGTCACGGCGATCATCTACCAAACTACACTTTTAATCAAAACCAAGCCAAATCATAGTTTAATTATGCTAAATACTCGATTTTTGACTTTTAAAATTAAAATTAGCATAACTTTTAGGGACAACATAACAGCACAACATATTGTTGTGCTGTTTTGTCTCTTCTTCTTAATTTCCGAACACTCTTTAATACATTAGAATATCTGAATAAAATAGCCACATTTGTTTAGATGAGTATCTGACTCTTGACTATTGACTCTTTATTGTCTTGTAATTTTGTTGACCGTTTGAATTGACTTATTCGTCCAGGCTCATAAAGTCTGACAGACTATTACCATTGCACTTTGTCTGACGTATAATAAAAGAGCATTAACCACATTAAAAAATTATAATCATATCATAACTAACGAAAATAACTAAATATTAGGCCAAGGCGATCACAAGACGGCAGTATTCAGTATGCACTAAAATCGTATGTCAAAACAAGTCAACAATAAAAAACTAGAAAATCTCAAACTATTAAACTATAATCATTCAAATAATAATAATCGGTCAAAGTATAAATACACTAAGATAAAATAATAGATGATTCAAGCATATACTATACCCAGCAGACTCATGCACATGGTTCATAGCATTAAAACATCTTTTCAAAGGTAAAGAAGTGATGTTGAAGTCAGGAACACATCTAATACTAATGCAAGGCCTTTGCCCAAGTAAATTTTAACACATAAACTTTACGTCGAATGCGGAAACATTTCTAAATTCCTTGACATTGGACCAATTGTTTCGACGCGTAGTGATGTCGTAAGATTTTGTAATCAGTTAATTTTTCTTTTGCTCACCTGCAGTGACGCTTTAGAGTTTATTTTCGGTTCTTCCTAAAGTGCAGGATCACTAACTTCGTGAAATTTCAGATCTTCGTATTGTCTTTCGTTTTCATTTGAAGATACATCTGTTGCAAAAAAGAATGTTAAAGCTAAATGAAAAATTACCATTTAATGTCTACGAATTTCATCGCTTTTGAGATTTGATTTGAAATGATACGCTCATATGACTATAATATTTCAAATCCAAACGACCAATCATTACGTCAAATTAAAAAGTGCTGCAATTATATTTAAATATATGCGAGTACCATAAAATATGTAAGAAGTTCCCTGTACAGCGTTACACTTATTAAATGTCTATTAAATTGTATACAAGATTAAAAAATAAATAGCCTCTAACTTACTCTCTGCATCATTATTATGTTACATCAGTATTTGTAAGCTCAAATGGGCTGGTGTCACCAAAATGGGATGACTTAGGTTGCGAAGTTTGACGAACAATGCTGTGAACAGTTAGCATTCAAAAATTATCCACTGAAGTCAGAATTTACAGTGGGATGCTGGCGAATACTGTTCGTCACAATTCTTTTGCTTAACAATATCATCCTATTGTACGCTCCAAGTAATGTATTGTGCTAACTTTATTTCGTTTTGAAAAGACAGTTACACAATAAATGTTAAAAAACAAGAGTTAGTCACAATCAAGATAAATAACCACAAGATGTAAAAATACTCGCGGAATAGTTTTCGCTTACTTTGAGCATGATTCGTGCGCGCTGGACGAATCTTTTCTGCAACACTGGCCGTACTATCATCATGTGCAGGAGCCTCGGCTAATGTCTTACGCTTCAGCCTAAGTAGTAAGCAAAACAGCAAACGTTAATTTGAAACATCACAACTGAAACCTCATTTTACAGCTCATTAATCAGAACATGAGGTATTTATGAAAGTTTGAGCCAGTTGTGGTTATTACATAGAGTTACTTGCCTACCTCTACTTACCTTACCTTAACCTTAAGCTTTCGATCTCCCGCACCGATGATTTTGTGTTTCTTAACCTTAGTCGCGCATGGTGTGTTAGAAGCCAAACTTACAAACACGCGACGATATAACCTGGGCCCCTCAGAGCTCGACTTTCTGATTTCTCATCTATTGTTAATGCAAAACAGCTTTTTTATCACAAAGGTCTCACCGACTCCATTAGAGCCATAAGTTCCGGTTGATTATTCTAAGCATAGCATCAAATTTGAAACGATTTTAGCTATTGAAGACGAAAGCGAAACAGAATACAAATTGAAAAAGGTAAATTATACTTGAGTATAACTTGGCCCATGTAAATAGGGATTCCTTGTGTAATATTTATGAATTACTATTATATAATATGTATCAGTCGCATGCGACAACATTTAAAATCATTCTTGCAATGTCTAATGGAAAATATGATTGAATGGATTCACTTTATAGCGAAAGAATTAGTTTAGTCTGCTGCATGAGGATACATGTTTTCTGGATATCGATTCATCAATATCGAATAAACTGGATTAAAATAACTCGATTTTATTAGAAGAAGATCTTATTAGAAATGCTGTAAGCTTATTTCGTATTATATTATATTATATTATATTTCGTGAAATATATTTCATTAGCATTTTATAAACTTGAAAAACTTTTAAGCCGCTTATTGCATCAATTACTTGTTGAAAATGTTTAAGAAAATGTATGTATGTATGTATGTAAGATGCACTTCTAACGCACCATGTGTTGTTAAGGTAGAAACCCCACAAAATCGTAGGTGCGGGAGATATCGAGCTTACAACATACGATACACTGAGGTAAACAGACTGGTGTTAAGTTCATTTTTGAAAGTAATTAGTTGTTCAGCTTTTCTGACTTCTTCCGGTAAAGAGTTCCATACGGATACTGATGCGTGTGAGAATGCTGTAGACGCCAGGACTGAGCCGAACTTGGACGGTTTTTTGAGCAATCGTTGACCTTCTGACCGTAGA
>JAQFYQ010003985.1:0-10242 GCA_034694885.1 Buchholzia appendiculata | reverse complement strand
AATTTGTGCAAAATTTAATAGGAATTTATAAATTTCAGCGGACCAAATGACCACGTCTTCGTCAATTTTGTCGACCACGGAGCACCAGGAATTCTCGCTTTTCCATCTGATGAGGTGAGATATGATTCAACCTTCTCTCAGTTGATTGCCCTTCAGTAGAATCTTTATGTGACTATTTGGTATTATTAACTGTCTCTATTTTTCGTTGATTTGTTTAAAAAAATGTTTGATATTGAAAATGGGCTCTGAATTAAATGCTTTCAGGATGTACTAAAAGTCCTTTATTTAAGCTGATATATTTACAACAAATACGCATAGCGTTGTAATTTGATAACGTATAACGATATATAGTGCAAGATAACATTTGGTCTAATAGGCCTACTACAATCTTCTACAGTAAATCATGTGATACTGAATATTGATATATGTCGTATGTTGTATCATATGTCGTTCTATCATGATGTTTTGTACCCACCTTTTGGTTTTAATGGGTTGTAGTGGTTATGTTATGTTTTGATTTAAGAAATGTACTTAAGTTTGATATAGCCTTGTTATTACTATTTTGATCATGTATGATTATGTTTTTCGTTTCTTAGCTTCACGCAACAGATCTGATCAATACCATAAAGTCAATGCATTCCAAAAAGAAGTACGGCCAGGTAAGTAGTTGAAACTTTAATACAATTTACAATTTATATGTATAAAAGAGCTGTGGTGCTAGAGAGTTGTATCAGTTCAAAGTGTATTATGTATAATGTCATCGTTAGGTCATTGTCAGCTTGCAGGAGAGCAACAACAAGAAGCAGAAGTTTATTGTGTGTAAGAACTTGTAACTGTTAGCATTCAACAGTGACTGTTTTCTTCTCAATGTTTGTTCATGCTTCAGCTCAATTAAATAAAACAGATTGTCCTTGAAATATATGTTTGTAGTAGTAGAAAATTCTTCAATTGTTTCTGTATTGTTTTAAATTTCTTCTACTGTTCTATAACAGATTATAAATTTCTAATAAATTTCATCTACTGTTCTTCGCCAACGTTTTGTATTCAATGGTTACATTGAGTACATCCAATAACTCGACGAAAAAGAGCTGATATCTAGATTTTTAATTAATTGATGCTAAAAGATGGCTAATCTAGCTTAGCGGAAAGCGTTCCACACGATTGGCTTAAGCCGAGTTAAATATAAACAATAATGACTCGGTACGTGCGGTGTTTGCGCCAAAAATTGACGCTAATAGGCTAACTTATAAATCAAACGGTTCACGCACATTTTCGAGCGGTTTTTCATTCCGCTGGGCTTGACAGTTTGCAGCAAAAATGCGCTCAATGCTGCTTAGAAATCATAGGATTAAATGAATCAAACAGTTAGATGGAGAAAGTAATGATTGTTTCAGATGGTGTTCTACATCGAGGCCTGTGAGTCGGGTTCCATGTTTGAGGATATTCTTCCCAAGGACATTAATGGTAAATGCGTTCTCATATTTAAATTCTGCTGAAACTTTATTTTAAAATGTTATAACCAACCTGTGATTTACTGTTTATACGAGAATTCTGAGTAAAAATTCTAATAATGAATAAATTATTAATATTTTTTATGATAAAAATTTGTTTTAAAAATGTTTCTTGTTATTTTATTTTATTTTCCTTTTTTCTTTTCTTAGCTAAGTTATTATTATTTTTTGTGACTAAAATACGTTACTTGGTATAACTATAATATTTAGATATACTTTATTTCAACGTTACATGAATTTAAATTAATTTCAGTGTTATTGATGCTATTTAGAAATAAATGCTACTGATATCAAGCTGCTGATATTGTGCTAATTTTAACCCAGACTGCTAATGATTATTCGCTATTTTCAGTTTATGCTACCACTGCTTCTAATGCCGAAGAATCGTCGTATGCTTGTTACTATGACGACAAGCGTCAGACGTACCTGGGCGATGTGTACAGTGTGAACTGGATGGAAGATTCCGACAAGGTAATGACCGGCTGATTCTTGTTGTATCAGTTTTTGTAGCTGAATCATTTGTACTATGCTGATTGCTGGTACAGAATTATCATGATTTGTATTAAATCAAAATCATCACGAGTTAGTATGAATATTTATTTCAATTGCTTCGTTTTATTTACGCATTTCTTGTTAAGGTCAAGAAACCGTTTTAAAATTCAATATTTAGTGCCAGTTTTCGTAGTCAGGAAGTATTATACATTCCAAATGGATCTTTTCCACGAATCAGAGCCATTGATATCATTCACACTCAGTCCCCATTTCTCCCCATATCATCGCACACATTCCAAGTAAATTTTTCTACTCGTGCGTTTAGTTTTTTGCTCTTCTACATTTAACACTTCCGTTTAATGTATTTTCATTACAAAGGCCAATTGTGATGAACATTGTTAGGTGCACAAAATAGAAGCAAGGTTAAAGTTCAAAGTATTAATTAATTCACAAATGTACTAATTGTGTGACTGTTGCAACATTTAATTACCTTTTTTTTAAAAACATTTTTCTGATCACTAACAAGTGCAACTCGTTTTTTGTGTTTCAGGAGGATCTGAACAGTGAGACTCTGCACAAACAGTTCACGATCGTAAAGCAGGAGACAAACACGAGTCACGTCATGGAATACGGACAGTCTGTAAGTCCTTAACTATAAGTATAAGTAATTTACTAGAGGAGGGAGGGCCCTAGCCATGTTTTTATTGGTTTAGAGATGGTCAAAAAACAAAGTATTTTCTTAAGGTAGGCCCGGTGTTGGCCGCGCCCCTACTGTAGACCCTGGTTTTGGCTAAAGTCAGTCGGGGATGTTTTATAATTGTGCGATCAGTAGATTCTTATGTGGATGTATACCACACAACATCTTTCGAAAGATAATAGTAGGTTTATTCGAAAGCTAATAGTAGATTACAAACTGGTCGTTATGATGATGATGATGATGCCATCATTTCAAATGATTATGCTTAAAATACTTGCTTGGTTAAATGCAAATTCGCAAATGAATCTGTTGCAGCTATCTTGTTATATATCTTGCGATGATTATTATAATTAGTTGAATATTGAATCTTTGTCAGTTGTACGAAACTCTGTTCTAATTGTGGAAGTTTTGGAGATTTACTTGGATTATTTATAATTAGTTTTGCCATTGGGGGCCGTTCAAATATGACGTCACACGTTTTTTCAGCAGTTTTGACCCCCCCCCCTCTCCCCCTTGTCATGCACTTTTACACCTCGCGACACCCCATTGTCACACTTCAGCGACCCCCCCTCTCCCCCTCCTGCGTGACGTCATATTTGAATGACCCCTTGATACAATTTCTTGGTTTAATTGTTACACAGATTTTGTGTATTGTGCTATGTGTAGAAAATCGGAGACGAGACGTGTGGTGAGTTCCAAGGTACCCAGGATGCGCAGCCTGTTACTGTTCCCAAAGTTCCGGTAAGTATTTCATACGTGTCATCATCATTGTCACTGCATCATGTTAGTCCTACTGATCGGGGGAAGTTTATTTCAGGACGATCCACCATGGATTTGGAAGGGGAAGTTGTGGAGTTAAGAATGTATTGAAGAAGAGCACATGTTTCTTTGGCGTTGTGTAATTTATAGAAGCAAATCTTTTATAAGTAATGAATTTCATGACGCCTATTTGATCACTTTTGAGGGACCTTTGATTAGACCTTTTTTGATTAGACCTGTTATTATTTCATTTTAGAGACCTGTGAGTGATATTTGCAAGTTATGAGATGGGCACATGATTGTGATTGGTCCTCGTTGACAATAGTGGAGTTCCAGCTTCCTAACAGCAACGGGGTGTTTTAGCAACGTTGATTTCTCTGTTGCATACCAAGCTCATGTTTGTAATATCATCATGAGGTGAATGTGGCACACAGGTTTTTATGAATGCTATTTGGATCTGTGTGAATTTTTTTCTGGTATCTCTATCCGTATTTTGTTATAATTTTTTTCTGGAATTATCTTTTGGTCAATTTAAATATACAATTATGTTTTGTGTTGTGTTGTTTGAACAGTTGACAAAGTTGTATATTGTAAATTTTGTATCAGCTGTTCGGTTTAAACGAATCTCGTTAAATTTTCCAGTTAGAACTTTGAGTGTTAACATGCGTGCCTACATAAGCTGAATATGTTATGGGTTATATAGTTTAGGTATTTCGTTCAAACCCTCTCTGGCTGAATTGTGTAGTTGATCAGCAATTCATGATGATGTACATTGCAACAAATTTTCCATTATTACAGCTTGTTTGCATGATATTTAACTTCTAGTTACATTCAAACTCTTACTGCAACTAATTCCGCACTGCTTTACTTTCAGTATGATGCTGTTCCCTCGGAGAACGTGCCGTTAGCTATCCTGTATCGCAAGCTTGCGGCAGCTTCAGATGACAAGAAAGACTTGATCCATCAGCAAATAAAGGACATGTTAGAGGTACAGCATACATGTATTGACATTGACGATATATCTAGAGGTGCTTCATCTAATCGTACCCAAACGGAACTCTAGCTGATAACAATTTCAAGCTTCATTATTGGTTGATATACTCCGAGCTGAATAAGCAACAAAATTAAACGTGCTGTGGTTGTTTTTTTTATTACATCACGTTGTGTGATAGATTTTGTGGCATATTATGGTTGAAACCGGTTGTTTGTTAACCACTGGTCTTTTTTATTTTTATGTTGCACTGTGGTTTTACAACTTACAGTTGTATAAGTGAGTAATTAGAAGTTTAATTATCTAGATATTGTGGTAAAATTCTGATAGATTGTTTGTTTATTTAAATTTGGATTTTCACATAGCATTTTTAGCTTAGATTTCTGATTTATCGCTACTCAGTCGGCTAGATAGCCTCTTAGGCTTCACCTAAGCAGTTGGCGAATTGATAATTATTCAGTAGTTATGTAGTTATTAGCTTCTTTTTTAGTTGTGTGGTTATTAGCTTTTACAGCTCCTACTATTTCTTATCCATGGAATGCATAATATTTTTTGTTTATTTGTAAATTGAGTTTGGACGAATCAGTTGTCTTTTATTGAAAACGTGTATGAAATATCTGATGATTTTTTGAGGCTAAGTTTAATGTGGTAGCTTGGGTATTTGCAATTGTGTTGCACCTAATGAACTTGTGAACGTTATTGAACCTGCTAAGCCTATTATAGAATTAAGTTATGTATTTACAGCATTGGTTCTTTATTAACATGTCTAAACTGTTATATATTGCGTTAGCTTCGTGATCGCATAACGACAACCGTCAAGGACATAGTCGGCATGTCGACCCGTGACATGCGTCAGTCCGACCGAATCCTCCGATCTCGCTACCGTCTCACCGCCTTTGACTGTTACCAGCCCGTTGCCGAGTTGTTCGACGAACGTTGCTTCGACATCAGCAAGGTACAGTTGATATAATTAATTGTTGATATAATGTCGTGATTATTGACATGTTGTGTCAGATTTCCTTGTCAGGAAGAATTGATACATATCAAGTAATGTGCCTTGATATGTATGTAAATTCTTGAGAAATTAATAATGACGTGATTACTGTTATTCATGTTATTTGTTCTATTTGTTCTATTTATGTTTGGATATTTGAAATTCTGTATAACTGAAGCTTTAATTCATTGACATCATTTACATTATTATTCATGACATTTTCATCTTCAGTTGTTGTACTGTAAAGCATGTGCACATGAAATGTGTTTGCAGTTGTGCAATAAAGCATGTGTACATTTGCTGTACAACACTCATTGTGTACACTTGTTGTACGCTATTTCTTGTGTATATTTTGTGACAGTACGACTTTGCGGCGAGACGACTCTATCTTCTCGTCA
Organism: Buchholzia appendiculata; assembly: GCA_034694885.1. Lineage (NCBI taxonomy): Eukaryota > Metazoa > Annelida > Clitellata > Enchytraeida > Enchytraeidae > Buchholzia > Buchholzia appendiculata. The sequence goes on along the minus strand of JAQFYQ010003985.1, from coordinate 4,400 downwards.
ACCTGTGCGAGGAACGCGTTCCCGTGGAAACCATCATGGAATCTATCGCAAAGGTCTGCAAGGCCTAGACGACGTTGTGACGTCACGACACGCGTCTTGAGCATCCAATCAGATCTCGAGTTACATTATCGAGCAACTTTGTGGCACCACCACCGTGGAACTGAACGAAACGTTTCATATGCTTCTACTTACTGTACATCAATATTTGCGATTTTAATTATTATTGATTTTTAACTATTATAGATATGCCAGGGTTGATTTTTACTAATATGATGCGTATTTTTGCGGGGCATAATTTATGTTTGTGTGCATTGAAAAAATGCTTTTGTTTTTCGTGCTTTAACGTGGCTCGAGGCAAAGATTATCTTTTAGCTGAATATGGATTAAAATAGAGAGAGGTCTTATCACCATAATGTTGTCTAGATATGAATCAATGTTTGGTTTACTGAACTGTGGCACCGTTGTGGCACTGTTTTTTCTAGAACCGATTCATTGATTTATTATTTAAACTTTCATTGATTACTGTATTTATCATATCGATGATGTTTGTGGTCTAATTTTTGTTGATTGGTAACTGTTGGCTATTTTAATTTGTTCAGTTATAAAGTAGAAACATCAACAATCAAATTTGTTTGTGTAAAATATTTCAGTGCTGAGGCTTTGTGTTGTATTGACCAATCGAATAGCTGCTGTCATTGCAATGCGCCGTGTTGATGTTTGTTCATATATTACGGCATTGGGGATTGGCTCTGTAGTAGATTGCGTAATTCGATGATTTATGCTAAATATTTGTAATCATGTAATATTTTTCTTGTTACATTTTAGTTTTTCCGCCAGTTTTTATGATGTTACTTTTAGTAATCATAAATACTCTCTGATTCCTAATACTACTACTAGAATTATTGTTAGCCCAGTTTATGCCATTATTTGTAGATTCTGATCATATTAGCTTGGAAGTTGGATTACATATACTCTAAACTTAGAAAATTGATTTTATTTTTTGTGTGAACTGATACTATGAATGCGAGTTCATTTTTGTCAGCTTATCTTTGACAAAGCTGTGGATTGCATCGTGAAATGAAAGATCTATGTACATGTATTTGCAGAACTTTTTTATGCATTTAAGCTTTATTGCTTATTTTTGCTTTCACACAGTTGTGTGATTTTTATTTTTTCTTCTGATCATATATTACTTTGTATAATTGTATGAATGACTCTATATTTTTAGTTAGAATAAATTTATTCCGGAAACTTTTTTGTTATTCAATGATTGAATGATCGAATTTCTGTTTCCAGATTTGCTGAGTTGCTTTACTAAATCAGTTATTTTTTATGCAGTTGCACAATGTCACAAATAACTGGAACTTCAAGCTAACATTCTCAAGGATCTGTATTTAGCAATTTGTACTAAATTTGTACTTTCATGTTAATGCTGAACTGCACTGTTTTAAACCAGAATTGTTAACAATTATTTTATTGCAATGATATTATCTTTGTCAGAGTTGGCTTTTTGAGAAGGATTTATTGGTGAAAAATGTTTGTCGGTGGATTTTTTTTGCAAAATGAAATATATAATAGTTATCTGTTTGCAATCTTTCTACTACAGAAGGTTATGGTGTGATAACTACTCAGAAAATCATCGCATTTACTTAGGAAGTATCACAAATCAGTTTGAGACATTGTATTTCTAATGTATTCATGATTTCGGATTTCCTGAGTTTCGATTCCTGTTGCGGTCGTTGGAATTGAATAAAGTGAGATATACGTTTATAGATTTTATATTTAATCATGGTAATGTTTTAAGATAACAATAACTATAATAATGTTTTACCAGTTTTGTAGCTGACGTTGAACTTCAACTGTACTAAGAGAATGCTGTCGTTGAGCATCGAAAAGATCGTTCGTTTTTGGTTCAACTTGAATATGATTAATTATGCAGGTGATTGCTACCATGTGGTGTGTTCAGAAAGTTACCACTTTAATGCATAATAATGTGGAAATGATGGAGCACTGTAAAAAAATACTAAACTAGGAATTACTGTTTTAAATATGTTTAAAATACATTGCAATCATGAAATTTTAATTTTTACTGAAATTTATTTGCATCAATTTGAGATATTTAATTAATTGACAAATTCGTTTCATCTGCATTCAACTTTCGGAGCTACTTTCGCTTTTTTAGACCTAGCGAGTTCTTCGTAGTTCCTGCAACTATGATCTGTCGTTGTACTCTGTTTTGATTTTACGGATGATTCGACTGTGATATTGTGTGGACGATATATTCTAACATTCATGGTATCTCAGAACGTACACGTGTTTGACTGGATTTAGTTGCGTATTACCCGTACAAGGCATCGTGCCAGTTGTTCAGATCATTCACTCGATAGATTTCACTGACTTGTAATGCGACAATCTTTCTGACAAATCTGAGTCATTCGGTGTCTGTCTATGCTGCGACGCATTGCTGCACATACGTTGAAACCAGTGTTCTAAATGTGCTTGTCATTGAATTTCAAATTGTTGCGTGTTGTGAATATTCCTATATAGTATATTATACAAAATAAATCTTACACTGAATTGAGTTAATCAGTAGTCTGTTGCTGTTTAATGAAGCCGTGTACGTTGCAAGTACGCGACGATGTGTCTGAATTTTTACACACTGGATCAAACAGTGAAAGCAGTAGATTAAAACTGGTTTAAAATCAAGATTATCCATCGTCATCATCATCATCGTCATGATCATCATGGATTTATGTCCATTGGTCAATGTTGACGTGGATGTTGTACCTGTGTCAGATCGTTTCAAATAATGAAGTACCATTTCGGGGTAGACGCTAGCAAAATTTATGAATGTGCACGATTGTATTCCATTCAATGTAGTCAGGAACAGGATCTGGAGACAAACTATAGTGTGTGAAATTATTGCAGACATCAATCTTGCGGTCTAATTCAATGCATTAGTTTTAATTGTGATTGTTACAGAATAGGCGAAAATAATTAATTCTATATTTCGAGCAACATAGACAAAAAGTAATACAAGTAGACCTCAATGAAGACCAAATCATTATTATCATAACAATTATAAGAACATAATAATTATTATACTGTATCATGTTTTCCATGTCAAAATGACGTGACCAATCGCCGTGACGTTCTAATCGTGATCTTAAGTTAGTCCACAAATACACCAGCATACATTGCACTACCTTTAAAAAATGTAGTTATGATATGTAAACATTTCATGTCGGATGCCCTTCTTTCAGGGCAGTAACAAAAACACCTGATCAGTTCACATCACTTGGGTTTAAATCATTATCACGTGCTAAAAACGCGCAGATCACGTGTTAAATCACAATTTTGTCCTGAGTTGAATGTTCATCGCCAAGTAAGTAACTCAGTTTCCCGTACTACGATGTCAGACTGTACACTGTACAGTGTATAGTCTATAGGCCTAGAGTTAATGCTGTCTATATAGTGCAATTGTAAGCTGATGTTTCGTTGAGTAGATCAGTCAATGTGTAATCATTATTGATTTCAATCGATTGTCTTCTATTTGCAGTTAGTACAGTGTAGATTGTGCACTGATTAACGTCTAGCAAACCCGCATGCATCACGGGGATAAATGTTACATCTCATGGAACGAAGAGGCGTGCGAGGCTATAACTGAACTTAGTTTAGTCATAGACCATGGTTTAGTTATGGCTATTGACTATTTCATAGTGTGATGTTGAAAGCAAACGCCTGATACCCATTCTGACACCAGCAAAATAATTCCTAGTCCTGAGCGTGAAAAGTGAGCCATAACTCACTGGGCGCATAACTTGAGTTCGTGTTCATTTACAGTAAGCGTTAACTGTATAATTTTCTTTACTTTTTTCCGTGCACGGTGTCCCTGACAATCCGAAGCATGAGAGCTCTAATAAAGGATTCTGCAGCAAGGGGAAAAATTTCAAAAAGTTCTCTGATAATCGAGGAGAGAATATTCTCGAAATCCCCCTACTAGTAGCGGGGCAAGGTTGTAATCACCTTAGAAATGACGAAGAGGCACAAAATTTGTGTGAAGGGACTCCAATTATGACGATCGGAAGGCGGGAAGGAGGCGTAATTCATTTTAAATCAAAAATATACAGAGGATGTACATGTGCATCATGATTTGGCGCGGAAGTTTCCCCTTTTACTTCTTACCCCTTGGTTGAGATTCTGTAGCTGGGGCTAAAATCGTACAATGGGAAAATCTATCTAATTTCGCTACGAAATTACGCGCTGTACGACGTGGGACGGGGGTAGCCCAACCTAGTGGAGGAGGGGGTCGCCTTATCTCCCCCACCCTCCACTGGTTCATTCCTCCGGAAAGACGAGCATTGGTTGTCTGGGTTCTTCCTCTAATGGCGACATTTTAT
>JAQFYQ010003984.1:0-10244 GCA_034694885.1 Buchholzia appendiculata | reverse complement strand
CCCCTCCCCCCCCCAATGTATAGATAAAGCAAGTAGATTTTATCCTTGAAACTATCATCCATGGGCTACAGTATGGTCTGATACATAGCTACGTTTAGCTGTTGAGAAAATACAGACCAGTGAAGATATAGAAGGAGATCAGCACATGCTGCAAGTACATAGAGTTGCATACATTTGTACACAGCAGTTGTACATACAAAGGGAAAAAGAGTTGCGTACGACGTACATTCGTACACAGCAGTTGTACACTTGACACAATGCAAAGCATGTACTGTATATAATGCACACGAGACAGACAATATACACAAGCTTCCAATAAGGCATACATAGCCACAGGCTTTAAAAATGACATGCTTTGCTTAGCAGCTTGCTTTAAAAATGACATGCTTTGCTTAGCTGTATGCTTAGAGAAGGGCATGCTCTTCTTAGCTGCATGCTTATACAAGGTCATGCTTTGCTTAGCTGTATGCTTTAAGGGCATGCTTTGCTTAGCTGCATGCTTATACAAGGGCATGCTTACGCAAGGGCATGCTTTGCTTAGCTGCATGCTTATACAAGGTCATGCTTACACAAGGGTATGCTTTGCTTAGCTGCATGCTTATACAAGGTCATGCTTATACAAGGTCATGCTTTGCTTAGCTGCATGCTTATACAAGGTCATGCTTTGCTTAGCTGCATGCCTATACAAGGTCATGCTTTGCTCCTACAAGGGCATGCTTGGCTATACAAGGGCATGCATGCCTCATGCATGCCTATACAAGGGCATGCATGCTTATACAAGGGCACGAATGTTTATACAAAGGCATGCTTCGCCATAAGCTTAGTCATGGGCATGATTATTACATACCTATAGAGGGCAAGCACAACGATGTAGCAAACAATAACTTTGGCTTAATTCAACATTTGCCTAATAATAAAGCATTTGAAAATAGCAATTATTTATTTGACAATTTAACATTACATACTTTATTTTGCCATCAAGTATAATAGCTAATCTTAGACATGATGCATAGAGTCACATCTTAGCATGGGGGCACCGAACAGACCAAAATAATAATCGTCAGGAGTTAGGGTGTCAAGATCGAGGTGCTGAACGAGCAAAAACGGTCAGTTATTTCCACATTGGGACTCAACACTTCTGCCATCTGTAAAATCTGCTAAGGGCAATTATTACCTTAAGATTAAGATAACTGCGTTTGGTTAAAATCACTAAAAATAATAATACTGTCACTTGTATTGCATGCTCATTAACAATATTAAAAATACACTGTATAAAAAAGAACTGCAAAATGTAACAGGAAGATAGAAGAACAAAGGAACACATTAAGAACCATATAATCTCATACAAGCCTCATACAAGCATAAAGAAACGTATAATAAACACCTCTAAATACTAAAGTATGAAAAATATATAAAGCCTCTTGTTCCTACTTTAGATCAATAGGATAATACCGTTTTTCATACCGTATAACTTTAAGACTGTACGAAAACTTGATATAATAAAGCTTAAAAGAAGATTAATTACCTACGTAGTTATGAAAGAGATCAAATAACCATGATTGTATCAAATGAGAGAGAGAGAGAGAGAAATTATAAATGTCTTATTTGAAATAGCTGAAAATGAAATAGCCAAACCTATTAGCATTATGTAACAATCTAGCTACCTGCTTTTGGCAAAAAAAGGCACAAGAATTGAAACCATATCAAACAGGTAAACAGCTAGTTAGTTTGGCTCCTTAAATTAAACAAAACCAATCAAGAACAAGAATAAATTCAGCCAACATTAATCAGTAAAAATGAACATAAAACAAAAACATCACATAATTCATTAAAGCCAAGTCATGGCAAGCACGTACATGCAACTTGATCAACCAATGAAAGCAACAGACCTCTCTCAAACTGCAGCACACATCAGCTGTCAATACAGAGGAGCTCATCACTATTGACTAGAGCGTTCAACTGGGTACCTGACTGCAATATAGACTGAACAACTAACATAACATGCAATTCTAGTCCGGCCACAATAATCCAGGGAAGCATCTCCACCAAATTAAAGAAAAGAAACTCGATCAAACTTGATCCATACCACTTCTGACCATTAGGAGACTATTACATTCTAAAATAAATACAAAGTGCTCAGCAAATAAATCCTCCTAACTTAGAACTTGTTGTAGCCCTGATTTCTTCAACTCAAAGCACACAACAGCTCTCACTGTGCAAACAGATTCATAATCAACTTTGCACAAGCCACACAAACATAGCGCCACACACACACACACACACACACACACACAAGCACATAGCGTCACACACACATAGTAACATACAAACACATAGCACCACACAACATGATTCACAACAGATGTCATCTATTTATTTATTGTTTCTCATAGAAATACTTGGAAACACTTTTCTTTACAGAAATTCCACAGATCTAAGTTCTGTGAATAAAACTCGACTCAAAACTCAACTCTTGCATAATACTAATCATGTAATAAACAAACACTAGAACATCCACAAGACTTGATAGTATCATCACCATCAGTTACTACACGATAAAGCACTGTACATACAGTATAACATATCAGCAACAACAAACTGCACACCACTGCTCACACACACAAAGCTGAAGCCTCTAACTATAACGTACAACGGAATCAAACTCAGGCACTAAATGATATACATACAGCACATGTTAAAGCAAAATGTTCCACAAAATAAACTTTACTCACCGTTTGCCTCAGAATACTACAGACATCATGATAGAACCACTATCACTGTGATTCAGCGACAACCCTGTCATAGATACTGTAATGTGGAGATGTTATAACCGTTCTTATTCTTATTCATCTTCATCATCATCATTATAATCATCATCTTTATCATCTTCATCATCATCATCATCTTTATCATCATTATAACTTATGCACTCGACCAACCATGCTAGTACAGAACATCAGAGTGTCCATGACTCATCATTCTAAATTTAATTTTAATAACATGCAACGGAAGGATGGCCTTCCTGACACAAATATCTTATCGATCATACTGTTTGGAGAAAGACTGTACACTTTAATGTCAGATCTTACTGACCATGATCCCCCAGCTGATGCTAGTCAAGGGTATGTACTCCAAAGAGATCTAGTCAAGATGTCGTGCACTCTACTAGCCCAGAGATCTAGTAAAGACGTCATGCGTACAGAAAGTAAATACACAGAAGTACAAGAACGCACACAACTACCGTGCTGACAAAGCTGTATTACAGCACGTACTCTCATACAGTGCAAAATACAACAAAACACAAGAATTAACTATGAGTTCAGAGAATGATCATAACTTTAAAATAACTAAAAAAAACTTTTGGAGACTGAAAAATTAAAAACGTACTGCATGTCAGAGTGTCGGCTTCAGTTCATAAGAATGCCAACCATGAGAAAATAATGTGCAAGAGTGCAGGGTAAATAGCTTAAAAGTACAAGAGGGATTGAGAATGTTCAGCTAGCAAAGAATGCGTTCAAGAATAGCCCACATGTACACAGAGGTTTGAGAATGTTCAGCTAGCAAAGAATGCGTTCAAGAATAGCCTACGTGTACACAGAAGATTGAGAATGTTACGGAGAACCAATAGAAATTTGGCAAGGATCTGGAATGAGAACCGTTCTACGGAATGATTGCAAAAGAACTCTTCAAAATTGATCAGAACACAGTGCACGGACGGATTTCGAGACAGCTTGTCTGAAAAATATAAATGCCATCACTGCTATTACTAAAAATTATGGCGAGTTAGGTGATACACATACCCAATACACTGTTGAAATGATAAATATATCATCCCAAATATAATGTTCATTATATCAATATATCATGATTACTATGCAACATCAAAATAAATTTTCAAAATAAATTTTCGTCCTCCTAGTGAACGAAAAACACTCCCGAGTATATGTGAAAGTGATCACAACTGGAACAGCCTTGGTTTCCTTTACTTTGAACAGTTGAACTAGCAGGTTATAAATCACAAATAACAAACTAGCTGCTTACGCGCATTTACTTTAGCAGGTTACACACATGACAGTCACCTCTACAGCTCCGTGTAATCACGTTTCTGCGTTACACAAAGTCAGATATGTTTCCATCTCAAGTTCAGATGTCAAATTTTTTTTCTTCCACACCCAGGGAAGGAAATGTGACAGAGCAAGCTATTGGAACTGATCACAAATTATCTGCGCATGCACTGTGCATTAGACATGCGTGCAGCAATGCAGCGTGTTGGAATGAAGCACTAATCATACGGTCAGATATTATTCCTGCCAACAAGAATGTCACTGCATGTCAAGCAAGTGAAGGCAAGTTACTGTAAGACTTGACCTCACTGCACTCAAGACCTGCTATCTACATCAGTACAGGTAAACGTACAAATATTATGCAGTTATAAAATACAATCATGATTGACAACTCAGAAAGTTCACATTACTGATTAATATTAAATATGCAATAATTAATTCTAAATAAAATGTAGCTGCTTCACTTCCTACTGCAATTACGTCCATGTGAATAATATTTTGAAATCAATTAATGCATGAAAGGAATTTAAACTTTTAACTACGTGTTGAAAATCAATACAGATCAATACGAAAACCAAATCAATATAACAAAATTATTATTATTAAATAACAATATTATTATCATTGTCGTAGTTCATTCATTATGATTACATTCTTCATGATTAGAACTATTACTGAAGCATAAAACTATACAACAATATTGTAGAATACCAAATATTTCTAATCTACAGTTATACAAAATAGTGAATTCGATGTAGAATATATTCTTAAAAATTTTAGTGGCCATTATTCAATTAAAAAAATTTGCACCAGAATTTAATTCTAAATTTATATACAATAGCAATCAAAAAATTTCCCCGTAGAAACAGATACATCCTTTTTCCGATGATAGAATAACAAAAATAAGTAAGCCTAGTACTGTATCATACAAGATTTTAAATGCAAGACCTAAGAAATGGAACAAAAGTGCGAGACTTGATCTCACAAACTGTACTCACCGACAACCACAGTTAGAGTGCAACAATCTGGATCACAATTAGTTTACATAAAGTCATGTGCATGACTGACTACCATGGTTTGCTCTGATCTGTAGCAACAAATGAAGATTAGCCACAAGATCTACCGTACACAATTTTCAAATCAATCAGTTGAATCCAGCTCCAAACCCTACATGTCATGATTGTAATACAAATCCAACAATAGATACGTTAATAATTCATGATATACCACAGTCGTATTTGCAGTTTAATTTTAAGGTTAGTTCAACGTTAAAGTTAGGTTCAATACATTGGCAGACATTGACAACAGTAATGCGAACATCACGACTCAATTGAAGTAGCTCTGAAATATCTAACAACACCGATGCTTTCACAGCGACATATGGCAAGCAGAACTCCAATACACAACACCACACAGACCACTGAATTGTCGAAGCTGATAAAAACAATAAGAATAAGCTATAATACTCTCCCTATAACTTGCTTTCTACCTATCTGTCTAACTGCGACCAGATGTTACAATACCAATACATCGTGAAATACTTCAGACAAAGCGGATCACGGAAGCACGCATCACTCTAGGTAAGTTCTTGCTGAGCCGACTCCAGGTCATCCACGTTCAGATGTACTTCAAGCTTGAAGCCGACGACTCCGAGATCCTGGAGAATCTCAGCGTTTGCGACAACTCGTTCGAGGTCCTCGGACAACTTGCCAGACAGGCGATCCGCTCGAAGGTGACTGACGTGTTCAGACTTCGTACAGATGCAGAGAACCGCGAGACCGTCGTTAGCTGCTTCGGTACTAAGTACCAGCACCCCTCGATCTTGCTCAAAATATCTACAAGCATTATAAAACCTAACATAAAGCACTACTTTAAAAATCATAAAGTCTCTACGGTATATATATTATATACAGCATATATACAGTATATTATAAATAATCTTAGTCCAGCAAATAAGTCAGTGATTGCTGATACTGGATAATTCAAGATTAAATTCATCATCATAAATTAACTACTGGGTAATGATAGTGGGGAAGCTGAACCGAAGTTCATACACGAGCCACTAAACCGTGAGGGCAGGCTCTACTACAGACTCACAGAGCTCCTCGTAGTGCTCGACAAGATGAGCAATGAGACTGCTGGTGCCAGGAAGGGCATCCGACAAAACTGTTGAATTTAATCATTCCATTGGACACTAAACTTAAAACAGCATCATAGTACAGACTCGTACAGTTGTTTGGCGCTGCCTAACATGAAAGCAGGACAACATTCTCAACAGAACATGCTGTTATATAATTTAACAGTAAGGTACATAATTTATTCCTGTCCTAATAATTTAACAGCAATTCTAGCATCAGCAGAAACCACCTGGTCATAAAAAAATATTAAGCTGGCGAGACCAACAAAAACACAAATAAAACAACAATAACTCAACACCATAAAGTGGATGTAACGTGTGGAATAATAATTAAATAAGTGAACAAGGGGAAGTAAAACAAGTCCATTTAATGAAACATTCTTGGTAATTTACATCTGCCCGCTTGAACTCACAGTACAAAAAATGACTAAACAGCATTGTATGCATCAATCAACGAACAATTTCTTTAAAAACAAGAACTGAAACAGGAACATCGCCTGACGGACAAGTAGAGCTTTTCAAGGCCGTAGTCAATGCTGTAGTCTACGTACAATGTGCAGGTAGATGCTGTAGCACCATATTCAGTTTTGACGAAGCAGTGCAACACTGCCCATTTTTGTAACGAAACGTGGGCATATGCTGATTTTTAGAGTTAAAATAAACTATTGGAAAATTCGTCATTTTAAACAACTCCACACTTGTCCAATTTTTGTCTGAAAATTCACCGTTGCTACCTTCCTGGGTATTCTTAAAAAAAAAACGCATAATAACCCCAGCATTTTATGATCTAATTTTTATATCTTGACTACAAAACTAAGCACTGTTAACTATAAATGAGTGAGTAAAAGTGAGTGCACTGACTTGAGTAGTTGTCCATGTGTGGGAGACGTTGTATCCGTCAGCATCGTGTACAACTTCTGACTGCACTCCTGAATGCTGTGCGCCACGACCCTCAAATTCTCCACACTTCCTTCCAACTCCATCTCACTTCCCCTCAACTCCTCCACTCGTCTATCACTCGCCTTGCCCAGCGGTCTCCTCAGCGTACTCTGCGCACTGCTCGGAATGATGCACTCCTCACTGACGGACAGACAGCTCCGCGGCTGACTCTTGATCACATCCGACGAGATGTCACTCACATCCATCAGTCCAAACTTGGAGTCAGAATCCGTGTTCAGTCCGAGCTGTTCTTTCTCAGCGGTGACATCCTGGGTCTGCTGGACAGCCAGGGCACTGTAGCTGCTACCTACTTTCTCTGAACTGTGTTTAGGCGACGAAGATGCACAGCAGCAGAAACAGCAAGACCGCTGCTTCCCGGCGTCGACCTCGACGTACGAGACGACGACAGAGGCAGGACGTACGACGGGTTCAATCTTGTGACTCTTGTCCACGACGCTGGCACGTCGCGAAGACTGAAGGCGCTTCAGAGAAGAAATCTTCATCTGGATGTCCTCTAAGCTGATCCAGTCCTTGCTGAGCATGGCGGCCACCGTCTTGAAGGATTGCTGGACGAGCTTCATCGACTTGACACTCACCATCAGACTCACCTCACCTGTTATACAGGTAGAAGAACGATGAGATCAGCATACAGAATACACAATCAACTAATCACTTCACCTGTACACAGGGTAAACTCACCTGTACACAGGGTAAACTCACCTGTACACAGGGTAAACTCACATGTACACAAGGTAAACTCACCTGTACACAAGGTAAACTCACCTGTACACAAGGTAAACTCACCTGTACACAGGGTAAACTCACCTGTACACAGGGTAAACTCACCTGTACACAAGGTAAACTCACCTGTACACAAGGTAAACTCACCTGTACACAGGGTAAACTCACATGTAAACAGGTAGAAGAACGAGGTCAGCACACAGAACACTCAATCAACTACCACTGACACAGATATAAAAAGTAAAGTATGTGTTCTCCCACTACAACTCTCAGTCTTACATAGCGCAAAGGTTCATCGAAATGGGTCCAGTGTGCTTGACGATCACGTCAGTTTACCATCAAGCCGTTTTCAGCCAGTATCCACTTGTACTGTGTGGTAACAGGGGCAGCAAAACACAAGTTCAATTTACTCGATTTTGTTACCGATAACAGCCCGTCCGGGATTTAAACCCAGGACCTCTTGCACTTGAGACGAGTACTTAAATGACCGAGTTATGTATACAATATTATGAGATCAGTGATGAAAGTAAAGCAATGTGCAATAAACAATAGAAGCGAATAACCATTATCAGTACACAATTCACTAATTATCATACGACTAATGTGACACTAACAGGATGCTAATGATTCGTGGAAAGCGCTGTTGTTGGGAAGCCTAACAGCTGCTGACAAGGAAAGACAGGTTCTGTTAAATGATAATGATTCATCACGGTCAGGCCACGGTCAGGTCACGGTATTCAAGGCTAGGCTCACGGCTTCACGAAGTGCACTAGGCATCACGAAGTGCATGGCACTTGAAGGTAGCTCAGCGCAACTCTTTGTGTCTATACGCTGTGATATTTGAGATGAGATCACGGTACAAATTACCATGTTCATGACATCCCCAAATTGCCAGCAATGTGCCCCAGCAACTGAGGCAAGGGTCACATCATCTCTAACAGTGCAGTAGTACACCGTTTGAATAGTTCTTCAATTCAATACAAACGTATTTCACAAATCATTATCATTTCTTTCACCTTCAATCAGTATCAGATTTGAGAAAAGTAGGTTGGGGGGCCGGACGAGCACGGGAGAGGCGTCGTGGACCAAAAATTTGGCAAAACCAACCCCCCAACCCCTGGGCATAATTTTCAACGGAGGTGGGGGTCATGCCATCCGTCAGGGGGTCGAACCCCCCAACACCAGAAAGACCCCACCCTGTCTTTAATGTACCTATGGTCACTGCATTCATAAACGAGTAAACAAAAATTTGTGTTTATCCTCCTAAATGTTATAATTATTTCTGAACATATAATCAAGGGCTGGAATACAGCTTATCTACAATATTGTTCTAATTTAATCATAATTGTGATCTCTCAATGTCCCTGTACAACCAGTAATGAGAGGATATCAGCACGGGAACCAATCACCTGATTGATTGATTCATCAAATTCGAAAAGGAAACGTCTGGCCCTACTTCAGTATGTGCTGCATGTAAGCATGATCTGCAAAACCTCCTTCATCACATGATCATGATGGTTGTGACTGCCACCCCACGCATGAAGACATGGATCAAAGAAGCAGAAGTGGAGTGAATGAAACATACAACACAAACACTGACATTCCAAGGCAGGAAATTATTAATAAGAGAACAAACCTGTATGCCGTGACTTGCTTAAGTAACCTGAAACACAATAAAAAAATGCTTACTACAGTGCTACTGACACATTTCTATTGTAATCTAATCAAAAAATGCAATAATGGTCACATGTTTGTATATTTTCAGTTACGAGATGTATCCATCTCACATATCTAACATCTTGTGTGATCAAGCTTCCAAGAAATCAGTACAGAGCAACCTATTCTAACATCCCATTGTCTAAAGTTATTCGAGACAGAGTGTACTTGATTTTCTAATGAATGCAGACCTCGCAGAGACAGTCAGCCATTTCAAAGTTCAGTCATCAGCTAAGTGAAGAGCACACCAAAAGAAATAGGTAAAGTAATAACTCAAAGTTTTACAGAACGACTCACTGCATCCACTAAGTACTCTAAGTACTACATAACTACTCACCGGACCCACTGAGTACTCTACTACATAACTACTCACCGGACCCACTGAGTACTCAAGTGCTATAGGGCGATTCCACCAAATGTGAGCCTGAGGTCCAAATTTCTAACCTTCTTTGTTCTATTTGTATTTTGTATGTTACTAAAGTTTGTTGGTACTTTGTTCCCGCAAAGTTGTCCGCAAATTTTATGTAAAAATCTTCCTAAACCTCCGCGATATTCAACATTGCGCGCGACGAATATTTTTTTTGTTGTTTTTGAAAATAGACTCATTGGGATTTCCATTCATGCTGTTATATTTTATTTATGTATGT
>JAQFYQ010003983.1:0-10245 GCA_034694885.1 Buchholzia appendiculata | reverse complement strand
ACCGTGAGTTGTGGAGAAAATGGATGCCAAGGACCTGCCTTAGGGCAGAGCACTAATGATGATGATGATGATGATGAATAAACAATTGAATGGACAGAAGAAATTACTAGCAGCAAGAAAAATACCTTCTGCAGTGTTCTTTTTAACTTCTACAAATTTAAATCAAACTATTTTTATTTTCGTCAATTTCTACCTTCCGATGAATATCACTGTCTGTCATCTTTATCCTGTAGGATTTTCAACTTCAGTCATGTTTTCGATGACCAATTTATGTTACAAAAAAACACGATTCAAGCAAAAATCTAATTATTATCTTCGAGAACAATGGATACAGCTGTCGAGACAATGTTTCGCATCCTACTCTACTCAATGGTGATGAGTTGTATCTCTGTTGTTAGGTGACAAGTTAAGATGATTTGAACCAGTGAACAACAAATTACAATGTCAAGATTAAAGTTTGCCATTCCTTGTTTGTGCCAGGAATATAAGCCAAAGATAAAAGTAGACAGACTTGAATTGAGTGTGTACAATTGGATTTGCAGCGATTAGGATTGAGAGCAGAGCACATTCATGACCTTGATTTGTTTGGAAAAAAACACATTATAAAACGAAACACAAAACACTTACTGATAAGGAAAACTTACGTTAAATTTTTGTTGACGATGACAATGATGAAAAAGTTATTAAAGCCACACAAATTTCAGACAAGAACGTGAATTAAGAAAAACAATGCATGCAGAAGCAAACCAATTTTCTTCTTAGATATCTTCTTTTTCTTCTTCTTTTTGTCATCTAAAACATCCGCTCCGTAAAACTTTGACTTGTTCTTTCCCCAAGCAGTTGCATCTGCATCATCTACAACAACATCAGCACAATTCATTTCTCTGAATAAATTGAAAAGTTCATTTAAGAGCCTTAATGTTTTAATATATTCGATTTTTTAATTACATTATTTAAATTCAACCGAAAATTAATAATTACAAAACTGGCCTCAAATAACTTCAACACTGACCACAAACATTTAATCTTTCAATGACTGTGGATGAAAGCATAAAGATGAATCATGTTGCACTTTAACAAATCTATGATAAATCTTGAAATTATAAATATACTTTCATTACAAAAGATAGTTGGCGAAGCAGCAAAAGACAAACTACTAAGTACCTTCCGACTGGTCTTCCATGTCACTGTGCAGTCGCTCTCGCACGCTGTTGCCGCGCATCTTGCGCAGCTGCTCTTCATAACCAGCGATTGTATCTTCATTAACATCATCGTCGTCGTCGTCAAAACCTAAAACCTCTTCCTGAGAATCAACAGATGATAACAATTTGTTCTTTCAAACGTAATCATCATCATCATTTTTCATCGAGTCTGGTATTATCCACAACGACGATGACGAGACAACAGATTTAATGGTTCAATGCTTTTTTTAACAAATCTCTTTTCAATAATTTTGTTGCTCATCTTGGTGAAATGAAAGGAAAAAAGAGTTCAGCGTGTGCGCTATTAAGTGCATGACCTCACAGCATCCAGACATACTCAGTCCAAGTCAGCAGCTCAAAGAATCCATCTCATAGAGCTGCACATAAAACAACATCATAAATTTTTACTAAGTTTATATCCATATCCATCATTATTTGTACATAGTTTATTACACATGCAAATTACCTTATCTCCAAATATTACGTCAAGCATTGCAAGCAATGTTCGTAATACCAACAAATGGCACATGTACGAAGGTAGGCTAATTGTTTTGAGCGAAAAGACACCTTTTTCTTACCTCTGACGACACCTCAGCTCGCTGATGAATAGGAGCGCCTCTATCCAGTAACATCTACAACATTGAAAGACCCAGGCATGATTCATCAGAGCCAACATTTGGACACTAATCATAACTGAAGTGGCTGGCAAAATATTCTCTTTAAATCATACTCCACAGAAACAAATCATCAACATTTTTTCATCAATGTTTCCATGACAACAGAATAGGCAGAATCTGGATATTCCTTTGCGATGTAGGCAACGAGTCCTAGTCTTACTCCAGTAGAGACCATCTGTTAATCGCAGCGAGTAGGCCTACACGTTGATACCAGTATTGACTGCTGCAATAAAACTCTAATTAAATACACTAGTAAACCTTTACAAATATACACAAATATCTCTTTTCTATCTGAATGTCTATCTTAGAATAATTATTATAGAAATTAGTGACCCCGTATGAATGTAGAATTCAAATTTAAAGTGAAGAAAGAATGAATATATGACATATATGCTCTTCTGTATCTGACAAAGCTGACCGATATACAACAGACAGAAACACCGACAGACAGACAGACAGATAGACAGACAAATCAACATATCCTCAAACAGACAAACTCATAGAGACAGAAAATCAATAAAATCATCATCATATGAAATACCTGAGAAATCTCCCACTTATCATATCTATCAAAACCGATAACTGATTGAGGCAGATCTATAGGCTGATCAGAGAACTAGCTACGAAAGAAAGATGGGCTGATCAGAGAACTGGTTGCTAGAGAAAGATGGGCTGATCTGAGAGCCGGTTACGAGAGAGAGATAGGCTGTTCAGAGAACCGGTTGCTAGAGAAAGATAGGCTGATCAGAGAACCGGTTAAGAGAGAGAGAAATAGGCTGATCAGAGAACCGGTTACGAGAGAGAGAGATAGGCTGATCAGAGAACCGGTTACGAGAAAGAGATAGGCTGATCTAGTAACTAGCTGAAAGAGATGGGCTGATCTAAGAACCGATTGAGAAAGAGATGCGTTGATCTTTATAACCAATTAAGAGAGAGATGGGCTGATCTAAGAACTGGCTGAAAAAGATAGACTGATCAGATAACTGGTTTAACCCAGTACTGATACACTATAGCATATGATTTGCAACCTGTTAGGGCAAGGAAACTTTAATCTCATGAATACTGAATCATAGATGCTACTCAACCTTCTCTCTTGCCATGTGGAACTCATCGACCTCATCGTGATAGTATGACGAAGAACTGGGATCTGGAGTTTTCTCCTTCGAATACGTCCGTTCATCGTCACTACCGTACACCTCCACCGCAACCTTGCGCTTCGATCCTCGCCTGCCAAACACACACAACACACGTCTCTTCATGAAAGATACTTCGTCAATAAAGCAATAAAATTAGTCTTATTCAGCACAAAGATACCGAACAAACTTTACAACTTATTAAATCAGTCATAAGTCTTCATGTACGGGAAGGACCTTTGGCCACCCACCCGTGCTCATCGGCCTAGTCAGTAGATGGTTAAGTCATGCGTAGTAATACGTAAGACAAATAACCATCACCAGGACCTGTCTTCGGACAGAGCACTCGTCATCATCATCATCATACATCACTGACAATCCGTGCGCCTCGGAATGTCAGTGATGGAAGTCACTGGCACGCACGGAGCATGTGAATTTAAAGGAAACTTGTGTTATTATACATACATACATACATACATACTTACAGCGAGTCCATTAGGCTTAGTAATACAAATTTACAATTTACATACAGGTAGTAGAGCGTTGAATACTTGACGCACTTAACGGTATCACTGTTTTGTAGATAAAAGTTAATGCTGAACAAGTGATATTGCACAGTTGAAGTCAACTATTTCTTGATAAACATTCCCGTATTCCCGGGAAAAATGAGTTTGAATTCCCGGGAAATCGGGAACGAAAATACACCGGGAATCCCGGGCGCCCGGGAAACGGGCGCCCGGGAATGGATTTCCTAACCAGCGCTTGTTGAAGCACGGTGTTACCAGCACTTGATGAAGCACGGTGTTACCAGCACTTGATGAAGCACGGTGTTACCAGCACTTGTTGAAGCACGGTGTTACCAGCGCTTGTTGAAGCACGGTGTTACCAGCGCTTGTTGAAGCACAGTGTTACCAGCACTTTCTCAAGCACGGTGTTACCAGCACTTTCTCAAGCACGGTGTTACCAGCGCGTGTGTTGATGTATGATTGTGGCACCTGATCAGTCATTGAGTGTTTCACTTTGAACCAACTTCACATTTTGCTACATAGATTTTGCATTATTTGAATTATTTCTTACAACTACGCTATTTACTTGATGATATTGACTGATTTGTTAGAATTGGTAATTCTAGCTTTCTCATGTTTTGTACGTACGTATGCGTACGTATACGTATGCACGTACGTACGTACGCACGAATGTACGAATGTATGAATGTATGAATGTACGCCCGCACACACGCAAGTACGTATACGTACGTGTACGTACTTATGTTTGGACGTATGTATGTTTGTATGTATGTATGTAGCATTCCTTCTCTGAGCCGCTAAGTACCGTCCATGAAAATCGGAGGTGCATCATTGGCGACCCAACTCTCGATTGAGTCGATTCATAATTTCACATCGAATCATCTTCTTCTCGCCCTCACAATGAGCATTCTTTGCCTGAACTGTATGTAAAGAAACATTGAACGCTACACTATCAGAAGCTGAGCTGAAATTCTTTGCCACGATACCTTGCTTCCAGATTGCTCACCTCATCACCAATTTGCATTAATTTTCTTGGCCGTCCAAAGCCTTCACCTTGAAATATATCTGTGCCATGTATTAATTGTAATTTAATTCATGTAAAGCTTGAACTAGACGATAGGGCGTGAGATGACCCGAATAGAGGACCTGAAGAGGACTTTATAGAGGAACAACTTTATGCCTTCGGAAAGCGCCTCCGACTTGCCCATGCCAATTCAATAATTGTTGCATTTTGTTTTTTTTTCTCCGAGATGCAGCCTTGAGTCCTTGACCCTGCTGTTATCAGTTCACGTTAAGTTCTTTTACTTACCATCGTGCGCATTATACCGGCTTTGTTCGCGCTTAATATTGCGACGCGAGTCGCATCCTGCCTGCGTAAAAGCTCGCAACTACGCAGTGACATGGCATTGCATGCTACTGCGCAGTATTCCTTCCTCAGCGCAGAAAACACGACGCCGCAGCCGCTCGATTGTAAACATTAGCCTAAAGTGCAAAATTTAATACTGTACGTCGCTGTGTAGTTAGTATTACGTAACGCCATTGCGACACTAAACAACGGTGCAGAGTTTAAAAATTATATCAACAGCTCTCAACAAATTGCTTATGTATAGCAGCTTCAAATGTTGTTTTTTCTATATCCTATATAGAAATATAGAATGTGTGAATAATTGAATTATTATACATGATATAGTGCGTGAATTTGAAATGCTCAATAACGCTAGGTTTTGCATTGGTTTGCAAGTTCGTTCTGTAATTCGAGTTCGCATCACTAGTCGATGATGACAGCGGTTAGCCTACGAGGCTACTTCATAAACACTATTATGAAGCCCATAATTGCCATTTGCCATGCAAAATCAATCTTTAAATGAGACTACTCACAATAGACATGTAGCAATACTTGGTAAGTTGGTACTTCTACTAGTATTCGGGTTGGATTCTTGTACAGTAGTACAGTACTTGCAATTCAGGGTCAAGTCTTTGCACTTGTTCCGGTGCTTGAACGTTACCTTGTATTTTACTTGGTTTGCGGTTCAAGTTTTTGAAACTTGCACTCCATAGTTCGTGACAAACTCAGTTATAGTTGTACCCGGGACAAAAAGCATATGATCCAAATCTGCAGCCTTCAGACCTAAATGCCTAAAGCTGCCTTGGGCATTTAGGCAGAGTTAATTTAATTGCATTGGGCTCGAGAGATGGGGTGGGGGCTAAATTATCTACAAAAATATGCTGACGATCGGGAAGATTTCAATTCACGCAATTTTCACAACTTCGGGTGGGAGGCTAATTCCCGCCCCTAGCCCATGATAAACTCCGCCCATGTGCGTGGAACCTCAAGGCCGTCAAGTGGAACTCTAATGGGATTGGTCTAGGATCACATGCTAGTGGAAGCAGTCTCCTGGTTACAGAAAATCTCTCAGTGCTGCTGACAGGCCGGTCCGCTAAAAGTGGTGTTTTTTGCAGCTCTATAAGCTAGGATAGTTTCTGCGCTGCTGCCGCTGTGTGTGTGTGGCGCTCTGTTTACGTGTGTCGTCATATACTTGGCAGCAAATCCAACGTAACTGCGCAATTCCGTGTGTTGATGCATTCGTAAGCGGTGTACAGAATTCATGCTCGTCAAAAATATTCCGCAATCGTATTACTATTGGCCAAACTGAGGCTGTATCTGGATCGCTATTGGTTAAATTTGATCATCAATGAATCGAAAACGATGAGAATTTAATCTTCAATGTTAATAAAATAAGGAGGCAACAAAATGTTGCAAAAATTAATAAAATGCATGCATAGAAATTATTGTTTAAATATTCGCAGTTGTGAATAAACGATAGCATAATCTGTTAGTCTTAAAGTACCGTATAAGAAATGGTTAGAACTTTCTTCACAGATTTTAAATCCAATTTCGCATGGTAGCTATTGCAAGAATTAGTATATTTAGTGAAGATAGATTCCAGCATGGGAATTAGTTTGAATTATGGAACTAGTTTCAGGCAGCCTTGCATCGGTTGTGGCCCATGTGGCCGGACTAGTTTAGCGATGTGTAGCTGTCGTACGGCCTTCTTACCAGCGTTGTTGATCTACGCAGCACGGAAATCTGGATGGACATTTCATGTAATAATTAATTAGTGGCGTGCCAGCGAGTAGTAACGTTTGGAGGATTATGTATTCAAATTATTTAATAGACACTAGTTTTAGGATATTACTTACAAATATATAAAGGTGGATTGGTTAGTTTTTAATACTTTTAACGGTATAAAACGAGAAATTATTGTTTAATCATAGTTTGTGCTAATTACCCAATATTCGTTCTTGCGCCGTAGTCCAAGCCGAATGCTGATCTGTGTAATGCTGACAGCATGCCGCTATGAGTGAGGTAGTCAAAAATTGCGATGCCCAAGCAATTATTTCGCTTTTCACCAGTTAATGAAATCCATAAGTGAAGCAAATAGTTAGGTATGTTCAGCATTATCTTGAGTCTTCTCTTCCCATTGACCTTCCAGATTTATTTCATTTAAGTTGCGTGTGAGATTTATTTCTTTGATAAGTAAAGTTCCGAATAATATCTGGCCGCACACTCGATAGGCCAAGGTTTCGCATTAGCTATTCCATTTAGCTATTAATCTATCGTAGAACAAATCTAACCTGGAAGTATTTTCGCTTAGATTTCATGATATTGTATAATATGACTTTAGGTTATAACGCTTACCTTGTCGTGAACTGTGCATTGCGGATTAATTAAATGCCGTACTATGACCAGCATCGTTAGCTAGCCACCAACTGGCGATTGTGCACGTCTAGTATTTTGTTGTCATTTCCTAAGTGTGTTAGAAATTGGTATAGGGTTTGAGTCAGCGATGTTAATCTGGGTTTGTAATTGTTTGCGTCTAGGTTGATCTAGTAGGTCTAGTAGCATTGTGTATCAATTTCTTTACCTTAATCATTAATTTTATATTCCACGCTGTCAATGGTCCAATTTTGTTGTGCATACGTTAGCAGGCCCTTGGAACTATAGCTATATGATACTGCCGTACTTTACTGGTTTTAAATACCCCCAAGTGATAAGTACTGTGCTACCGTTGAGCTTGTTTGAAGACCACGTAGATGCTGAATAGGTATTTCCTTGCACTCCCTTTTTGTGGGCTATACAATTAAGTTTCAACATCATCAACTCAGAATTAGCTGAAACCCGGCGGTGTGCAAATCTCTTGGAAATTTTCTCCTCCATCCGCTCATGGAAATTTGTTAAAAAATTTCACAGTCGGCAGTAGTGAATTTTTTTGTCATCCTACTCAAAATTGCGCAGGAAACTCATGGTGCTCCAAATATAAGTTCAAGCAAAGTGATAGTTGCATGGAAGTAATAGTTGCTTGCAAGTGATAGTTGCAAGTAAGTGATAGTTGTGTGTAAGTGATAGTTGCATGTAAGTGATAGTTGCGTGTAAGTGATAGTTGCGTGTGAGTGATAGTTGCGTGTGAGTGATAGTTGCACGTAAGTGAGAGTTGCATGTAAGTGATAGTTGCATTTAAGTGGTAGTTGCGTGTAAGTGATAGTTGCGCGTAAGTGATAGTTGCGTGTAAGTGGTAGTTGCATGTAAGTGATAGTTGCATGTAAGTGATAGTTGCATGTAAGTGAGAGTTGCATGTAAGTGATAGTTGCATGCAAGTGATAGTTGCATGTAAGTGAGAGTTGCATGTAAGTGATAGTTGCATGCAAGTGATAGTTGCGTATAAGTGATAGTTGCACGTAAGTGATAGTTGCGTGTGAGTGATAGTTGCACGTAAGTGATAGTTGCGTGTAAGTGATAGTTGCGCGTAAGTGGTAGTTGCATGTAAGTGATAGTTGCGTGTAAATGATAGTTGCATGTAAGTGATAGTTGCGTGTAAGTGATAGTTGCGCGTAAGTGATAGTTGCGTGTGAGTGATAGTTGCACGTAAGTGAGAGTTGCATGTAAGTGATAGTTGCGTTTGAGTGAAAGTTGCACGTAAGTGATAGTTGCATGTAAGTGATAGTTGCATTTAAGTGATATTTGCATGTAAGTGATAGTTGCATGTAAGTTATAGTTGCGCGAAAGTGATAGTTGCATGTAAGTGATAGTTGCGCGTAAGTGATAGTTGCGTGTAAGTGATATGTGCACTTAAGTGATAGTTGCATGTAAGTGAGAGTTGCATGTAAGTGATAGTTGCATGCAAGTGATAGTTGCATGTAAGTGATAGTTGCATGTAAGTGTTAGTTGCATGTAAGTGATAGTTGCATGTAAGTGGTAGTTGCATGTAAGTGATAATTGCATGTAAGTGATAGTTGCATGTAAGTGATAGTTGCATGTAAGTGATAGTTGCGCGTAAGTGGTAGTTGCATGTAAGTGATAGTTGCGTGTAAATGATAGTTGCGTGTAAGTGATAGTTGCGTTGAGATTGAAGTTTTCATGGCACCGTTTGTGTGGCTTAAATCCTGCAGTGACAGCACAGGCTAGATTATATCATGCTTATTTTGATTAAAAAGTAGAGTATTTTTGAGTTTTCCAGTGATGTTTCCCCTGGGCGCTGATCTCCCCATACAGCCCTCACCCTGACGTAGTGTAAGCACTGCAAGGTTCAGCTAATCGGGGCCAGTGTGCTAGGTAAACAAGTCATTTTACTTTCCTAGGCTTTAACACCTAGTACCAATTTATACTGCTCGGCAACAGAGGCGACGGAGCGTGCCCAATTTTGCCCGATATTGTTACCGATAACTCTGTCTGGACCGGGAAGCGTTACTATGGATCCACATGCAGTTAACCTGTTATTGGTAACTTTTACAGGGTTCAATGTAGGATTTATAGGGCTCAAGGTAGGATTTATAGGGTTCAAAGTAGGGTAAGTGGTTAGGGTCAGGGCAGCAATTAATTAATTTCGACTATAGCTGTACTATTTCGTACTATAGCTGCGTGATCTATTTTGAAACTGCATGCAGATACACAGGAAAGCGACCGGGAATTGAACCCCTGACCTTTAGCACCCGGTGCGAGTGCTTAAATGACTGACATTATATAATAAGACATTATGTTTTGAAGTTGTTAGACTTTTTTATTCGACATCAGGATAAAATTGAAACCATCGTGATGATTTACAATGTGTGTGTGTACGTGTGTAACTGTTGATCCCCACCCCCGCAGGAAGCGAGGGTGGGCAAGGTTCAGCGACCTACACTGTATAGTCTCTGTTCTAGCCAGGTCCGATTTGCCGGGGGGGGGGGCGGTTGGGGGGGGGGGTTGAACCCCCATGCTTCTTTTTTGACCCCCTCGCTTCTTTCGTGTGACCGACCCCCCGGGGGGTCGGTTTGACC
This sequence comes from Buchholzia appendiculata, assembly GCA_034694885.1. Lineage (NCBI taxonomy): Eukaryota > Metazoa > Annelida > Clitellata > Enchytraeida > Enchytraeidae > Buchholzia > Buchholzia appendiculata. The sequence continues at coordinate 391 of JAQFYQ010003983.1, read as the reverse complement.
CTCCCACTTCTTTAATTGAAATACAATTCTTTTATTATGTTTGTTATATTTAAGTATTTTTGTCAAATGCTTTAATATATTGCAGGGATATTTGCGTGATATTGGCCTGTATTAAATGTGCTTCTATTATTATTAGAAAGTGGCACAGAATTGTGACAGATAGACTTGTTTCCCAATCATCAATGAACTAATATTTCTATAAATAATCATATGTCTCTTCGCTTAATAACGAGTTGTCAGAAATTTATTTTTATGATTTTAATATTGTGAATAGTGGAAATGGACAGTCGAACTCGAATGCACTGTTCTTTTTATTTTCACCATGCTTGCTATTAATTTTCTTCTGTATTTCAGTGTAGGCTACTCATATGGACCAAAATTTTGTCTGAAT
>JAQFYQ010003982.1:0-10245 GCA_034694885.1 Buchholzia appendiculata | reverse complement strand
ATAATACGTGTGGCCCAGTGAGTGTTACTCGTTTTCTAGATAATTGTACATGAGGAAATCGCGACCGGATGCATTAAAAAGTACAAGTTGATTATGGATACAATATTATTTAGGCTTTGATTACGATAATGATGTGATCTGAAGTAATGAGACTGAAATCTTAAATATAAATATATTTCTGATTAGGTTTATTTCTGGCTTAAAATTTGCCAATAGAGTATTATCGAAGAGTCAAAATCTTTAGAAATTATTTTGTCGTATTCAGCGATGTTAAAAGTACCCTCGGACGACATTGTCAAATTATATTCCTTTCCTGTGACAAGTTCAGCCTATAGGCACAAGTGGAGCCTAATGTAATAATACGAATCATGAAGCATGAAATTTTGTTTAGAAATTTGTATGCTTCAAGCAAATAATTTGTAACGCTATTATGTGGAACATCATTATTTGGAACATAATAGTTTGAAACATAATTAGGAACGAATAATATGGAACTACACGGAAATCATAAAACATTCATATTGCAGCATCAATAATTAATGGCTTTCATGAACGGTACAATACTGCATATATTCTAACTTTGAGCTTCAAAAGTAACATTTCTCACCGAAACTTGACATTATATTTTGAAACAAACGGTTGAAAGTTATAAGAAAGAAATTGGCTCCATATATATTGATATAATTATTTCCAACTTCGCTTTAATGTGGAAAGTCATCGCTTTTAAATTGGTGTGATATCATATTAATTTACCCTTCAAATTTAACCAAAAATCTGTTTTCTACATTTGTCACCTGGTGATTTACGACTTATTATATTTCTGCAGTTTTTGGTAAGTGACGCAGTTGAAAGATTACAAGAAGTTTTCGAGGACACCTACAACAATAGCCTTCAACTTCAGCCTCTGATTGAGACCTAGTTGTCTTGAAACACGAAACTACCTTGAGTGCTCTTTAGCGTACAACACTCTCACTACTATACCGGCCGCAAGGTGTCGACGTCACGCTCTCCCCGGTGAAGGTAAATAATTGTATGAAAATCTCCGTGGGGGTTGGCCGGAATATAATTCGTATTTCGCTTAAATCAGGGTCGACTTCTAACGTAACGCTGACGTCTGTAGCGCATACCGGGAAAGTTTTCCCTGCAGAGGGCCTCGTATCAAGTCGGACTCGAGAGATAGCTGTACCACGACACAGGATTGTGAGGGGAGAGGAGGAGAGGGAGGGGATGGGAGAGGGAGGGGGAGGAGGAGGAGGAGGAGGCGGAGTTTGAGAGCCGATCTCTGGATTGTACGAGTCGCTGCTGAACTAGACATATAAAGATCGATTAACCTTTCGGCTAAGATTCACCGCAGTCTTGCAAGAAAACGAGACAGGAGATTAGGGATCCAATAAACAGCACTACTGAGAATTGCTGTCATAATTGCCGAGCTTTGAATACCAATTAAATCAATCTAGTCAACACAGATTAGTGCCATCTTTTTTCTGGTTTACAAGCATTTTTAAGGGTCCATATTTTTCTTTACTTCTGATCAATTTCTTAATATTATGCGTGCATGCATGCACATATGTCCGGAAATGTCAGAAGAGAAATGCAAAGTTTATCCTCATAGTGCGTGAAGGTTAATGCTTAGAATTTAAAACGCAAGAACCTCCAATTATTATCCAGAAGTCATCATTTCTTGCGATTTGCTATTTCTCGATACAGGACAAAGTTTCAGTTCTGCAGTATGAAAAAATAGGACGCACATTAGCCATCCCGAGCCACCCCGAGCTCTGCATCCTAATTGCTTGGCTTGGCGATGCGCATATGTTGCACATCAGCCCCACTCAAACTTCTGGTCGATTATGACTGTTGGCATCGCGACTCAACGTTGCCGATGTAGACCTGGCCTGAAGCAGGAATGAAGAATTGCCCCAAGTGTCGACTGACTGCACATAGGCTGTGAGGATCGAGGTTCCTTTGTTTCAACATAATTCGATTCCCAGCATTATCACACAACAAACTCCACAGCCTCAAGTCAAGCTATCAAATGTAGCATAAAATCGTCATGACAGCTGGAATAGGTCTGTGAATTGTAAAGTAATTTATGCGGATTGGTCTGTACTATATGTTTAAAGCAGACAGACAATGAATCATGATATTACTCGAAAGAAAATGATTTATTGAACTTCAAGATAAGTTATAACTTAGGTCTACAAAACCGCTTTACGCCCATCTCTCCTGCTGACTGACTCACTCTATTTCCTCAACTCTAATAAGTCAATAATGATTCAAATATTTTCAGACGATAATTTTAAGAGTGGTCTTCTCATCCAAACTCGTCTTCTCGTCTTTGTTAATTTAAAGCAAGAACTACTAGATTTTGAATACCATGTTAAACGCTATCTGAATACCTTTGTTGACATCATCATCAACAATTTACGACACCTTGACAGGTCAAGTTGCACTTCCTCACTATAGACCACTTTGGGATAGATGATCTTCGCATTTTAAAATGTTTGTTTAAACTACTTCCGTCATGAAAAAAGACTGAATACAGCCCAGAATTACGCATTAATGTCTCACATTTCTTAAAAATGAAATATCAACGCCGTACCGATATTAAATTGTTTGTATTCTATGCGATGTCGTGAAATTATATGAGTTACTTTATGAACATTTTTATTTAGAAGGGAACCTGAGACGCTACTGCACAATTCATAGCTACCTTACAATATCCAATAGTTTTTCCAGACCGGAAGTAGTTTTAACAAAGACGTTAAAAGTGTGAAGAGCACTTATCTCAAAACGGTCTAATAGCCTAAATAAAAGCTTCACATTAAACGTCACATATTAAATTGAAACGCCACATATTAAATGAAAACAATCGAAAGACGTTGACGCATGGCCGTTTACTTGATCAAATCGCCCTGTGTGAAAGTCTTTTAAATAAATAAAAGCAGGTTTTTCATAATTAGGCTGCAACCTCCTTACAAAACAAGAATATTTAGCAAAATTCTATCTCTAAACCCCAACTCTAAATATAATTTGTTTAACTTTATTTAATGTAGTCCTGCAGAATTTATTAAAACAACTTCATAGCTTAATCTGAAAACATTTACATTCATTTTTAAGTCATTTTTATATACGACTTGTACTAACATGATTTAAACATAAACGAATCCATTGTTCCACTGTGGCTAGTTATCCACAGTGGAACTAATACCACCACACTTCATTTGCAACAAGTTGGAAATCCACTCACCCTATTGTTAATGTTGGTTGCATTCTGTTTATTTATTCTTTTCTTTTTTCGTTTTTTTTTGTCTCCTCTGTTACTCCAAACTTTCTTACAGCTTTGTCTCAAATACGAAATAAAGTCTATTTTGGTTACAAGTTGTAGTCCAGTTTCATAGTTTCATTGGCCGTCGTTAAGAATCACGTAAAAGACCGTTACCTGGAGGCTGGAGTACTATCACTCACTTGAAGTTTTGACACAGAGAAAATATGTCAAGAATATATAAAATCAAAAGGAAATAAAATATTTCAAGCGAAATATACAGTACGATGCCAGAACCGTAGCCAGGATTTCATTGGAGGGGGGAGAGGTCAGGCATCAATTAATATTTGATGACCTTTTTCATTATTTTCATTTGGGGGGGGGGGTTGACCTTAAAAAATTAACGACTCTTTCACTTAGTGTTTTACTCCTTTCAAACTAATTCAGTCAATTTCCCGATCCATTAGCTCTGCAGTCAACTTATCAATCAGGTGCGTGAAATTTTTGTAACAAATTAAATGCAAAAAATCAACACGGCATCAATTAAGTTCAATTAATGTATACTACAAGCCAATTCAAGATAATTAATAATTCATAGCTTCGTTTTGAAAAATGATTTCACATCGAATTAAATGCAACCACTGATGTTAAACGTTTCATTCTATCATCGTCAAGTGAGGCGAAAAGTCATAATTAATTAACCATAATTTTGTATTACAAATAATTAGAAATAATTGGACAAATTCTTAATATGCAATTAATTTCACGTTATTAATTTCTAATATCAAACTTCAGTAGAAATCGCAAACCTTGCACAGCCATGCAACAAAGTCGACATTTAATATCCCGCATGTCTGCGGTGCAGATATAAAATACCAACTTTACATAAAATGTTGGCGTGGGCTATAAATCAGCCGTGTGTGTCTGGATTTGACATACTAAAATCTCATGAAGTAAACAAGACGAGACGCGATACAGCTGCTGTAGAATGCGAGAGAGAGATACAAGAGATGAATGTTTATCAATATGTGCGGGATGCTGTGCTGTAAGTGTACAGTAGTTATTGCATTAGTGAATGGGACAGAGTGGTAGATAATACACATCATGCTGCAGTTACTTAGGCTAATTACGACTACATGATGTAGTAATTAACGTCAGGAAATCTGCGCGCCAATTGATCAAGTCTCATCCCAAAGTTAGGGTATAATGTAGTTTCCTCTGTATCGAACTCACTTCAATCAATGTACTCCAGTCGTTCTCTCTCTCTCTCCTCTCCTCTCTCTCTCTCTCTCTCTCTCTCTCTCTCTCTCTCCTCTTCCATCTTTCTCTCTTTCCTTCTCCTTTCTTCTTCTTTTTTTCACCCTTCCTTTTTCTATCTTTCTTCTTTTGTTGTTTTGTTTGCTTGTTTCTTTCCTATTTCTCTCTCTTTCTATCCAGTTGCTCTCTTTCTCTCTCACTTCCATTTAAAAAGAATTAACTAAACTACTATAGACATTCATTATCGTTTTCATATCTTATTGTCCTTCATTTTCTATCGCTTTCAGATTTCTCTCCATTTCGACATGTTTAGAATTCACTACGTCTTCGACAAAATCTCTCAATGAACTATATTATATAACATTTACGTGCACTAACTTGATTATAAACTCATAGTGTACGTACTTTTTACCATTTAACCAATTTTATTCATTGATTGTAAACTAGGATGGAAAAGAAAAAGATCATGTAACCAGGATAAATAATCAAACAGTTTGTATATTCAATGATCCAACAATGATCCTCAAATATCACTATAGAGATGTTTTAAAACGGTGAGTCCGAAATAAACTCGAAGCTTCGATTCTAAATTAGTGCAAAGCATTGTAAGATACAGCGACAATACATAATACATGACCTCAGAAAGTGCGCAGTTTCAGGGATAGAAGAGCAACTTGGAACGACCAGAGGACGTTAAGCAGGTTAAAGCATCAGTCAGAAACGACAGATATTAACAGTGTTTATATGCATCAAGCGAAAATAGAAAAATATCAGGCAGCAGTAATATCGATAGCTTACTTCGTCATCACACGGTATACTGGCCTCAATTGGAACATTGTTTCGGGTCCCTCCGTTTGACTGGGATACCTCTTTTATTTAATCGGCAAGTTTGAGTCTACACACCTATGATCAGCCTAGGTGTCCTCTGAATTTGCCCAAGTTGGCATGACTCAATTGTTTTAATTATCTAAAGCAGCTGTAAGGTCTGGGAGACAAACCTTGGCCGGTTTGCACTTCCAGCTTGCTAGCGCTGCTTGCTAACCACTCGGCCACGCAGTCGGCTGATATGAAAATTTAACTTCAAAGAGTTACAAAAATTATATGATTTAATGTTCTAAATTTGAATTTGCCGCGTGTTAAATGAATATAATTTGTCTTGCTGTCTATTCACATATGCGTGCATTACTCAATTTGATTTCAGATCGTCGAAAAACTGTGTCCATTTACAAATATTTACGGAGGACAGCATGCCATTCACTTTGGCTTATTAATAGTTGTGCTTTTAACTGGCTGACTGCTGCCGTGTGGCGTGCATTAGATAAATCAATAAGCTCAGCTGGTTTTCCTCCCACTGCAGTCTCTCACAGTCTAATGATTAGATCTTAACACCATCTTAACTTCATCGTAGCACCATCATAACACCATCTTAATCCCATAATCCATAACATAATCCCAACACCATTATAACACAATCTTAATACATCTTAGCACCAGCTTAACACCATCATAACACCACCATAACATGGCTAAATGAATGAATCATCTTATCACGATTGCTAAATTATGATTATACAAATAATTCATACTGAACGACCGCGGATTATTCCTAAAGAAATAAATTCAATATTCCTTCATTACGAAAAGTAGGTACTATAAACTACTTGAGTAAGTCGGTTGTATGTGTTTAAGTGAATGCAGACTGCAGTGTTGTAGAGCTACTACGAGCCGCTCTCTGTTGGTGTAATGCTTGGTTTATTGACTTGATAAAATGCAGCCAGGTTTTTTTCACGGCTGCAGGCTGCATGCCACGAAGCGAGGCACGAAACGCCTAACGGAACAAAGAATTATGAATTTGTCGAGCGACATCATCGGAATATTTTTCTTCCGCAGTCATCGCCCCATTCATTTTTAGGGTGTTGGGGAGCTGGATGACTATAGGAGTCAAGCCACAGCGTCAGATTCTAGATACATAAGCCAAATCTTAACGGACTTAAGATATTTGTTGCAAGACGATAATAGGATGAAAAATGCAACAGTAATGACGCGGATTGAAGACAATTTGTGCACGTTCAGTAGCATAGCGTTTTTTTTTTACTTTCACACATCGATGGATTTAGAGCCAATCTGCTGCGTTGTATGTAAAGTTGTCTGAATAACACAAAAACATATTCGAGGGTACAAATATAAGTATTTCATGTACTGATCAATAATCTTTTTATGATACAACAACCAAGCAGTGTAACTATAACAAGCTATCAGACTTCAGCTGTCTGGATTACTGAGTCAATTTAAACAGTCGAACAAAGATTGAGGCACAGAGGAAGGAACCTGATGCTCGTCTAAACAAATGTTACTATTTTATCAAGGCATTATTATGTAATGAAAATAATATGTAATATAAATTAAGATGCAGTACGAGACGGCACAACAATGTACTAGGTGTCATCTGCAGTTATGACACAAGTTGGCAAGCTTCCTCGAGTAGCCCACCATTCTCACGCTGGACTGAAGCAGAGATTCTCTGCAGAAAGAACATTGTCTCCCATTATCTCATTGTATTTCATCATCGTAGACAGAAGTCAACATCAGCGGAGGATAATGATATTCCCAAATATCCTCCTAACTCATCACACCGACTGTCTACATCAACTGTCTACATCAACTGTCTACATCAACTGTCTACATCAACTGTCTACATCAACTGTCTACATCAACTGTTTACATCAACACCTCAATTGACATGTGGTTCATCCATGAATTATTTCCAACTGACGGCTAGAAGCAAATTTTTTTATCGAATGTAATCAGTGACAGTCAGTCAGTTCAAAGTGCAACTATTAGCCAAGCGAAGCAATCCATATTCAATTACCTTGGTGGACAAGATAAATGACTAGTATGCTTCTGTGCAATAACTTCCTGATAAAGTAGAAACAGAATCAATACAATGACGACAGCAGAATTCAATCATTGTAACTGATCAGATAAAGTCAACAATAAATGGACTAGCCATCGCTCCAAAACCGAATGTAACATATAAGCAGATGGACTAGTTATCGCTAACAAACCAGCAAGATTGTCGGTCTAATTTCTCAAGAATTTCCCGAGGAATGATAATCTACATATAATTGTACAGCAGGAATTCTATATTTACAAATAACTTGTTAGTTCATTGTAGATAATCAGCTACGTGATTTCTTCTCGTTTACGCTGATTCAAAGTTCAGCATTCCGTATGTTATCTGAAGTTTTGACTGATTATGCTCTAGATTAAGATAAGCTCAGCCTGTATAGGGTACAGCGCAGAAGCACTTAGCAAGCTGACCCTAATTTCTGAACCTAATAAGAGTCTAATATTTGTTTATGTTTTCAGAAACATCTACGCGCCTTCACGCCGCACCATTTGTACCACTATAGTACGAACGAGTAACGATGATAACGATGATAATGATGATGATAATGTTTGATTATTTTTAAAAACGATGACGATGAACATTCCTCATTGTAACGAAAATAAAACATCATAGCATTTAGTTTTTTTAAATTTACCTACAACTAAAATTAAGAGAATAACTACCAGAAATTCTTACAGGAATACAGTTGGAGTTAGTAAAACATGATTCAATCTTCACGGAAAAATGTTTAGACGCGTAAATTATCAAGTACGTGTGAAATAACACCCATAAAATGCACAGATTTATAGAAGCAATTTCTCAACTCAAGAAAGACTTATAGGTTCTGCAAAGACTTAGCCCGCCCGACTCTCGACGGATCCATCAACCAAACAAACTGTCCGGGAACACGGTATATTAGCAGACAAATTGACTCCAGCCCGGTAAGATTTGCCTCTAGCCCACAGCCGCAGTGCTCCGGACCGCAGTGCTAGTCACGGACCGCAGTGCTCCGTCAATTTATGCAAACGGAATTGATATAGGAATTCATGTTTACAGGTGGGTTGGTAATTTCATGCAGACATCGACTTCAAAGACGGACGTCAGGTTAGATTCTCTGCTCGCAACATCCAAGAACATTGTTACAAGTTTAGAGCCAGGTGTTGGAAGTGGGTTGGATGGATGAGACGCTTCGTGTGTCCACAGTCGTTCGCCCTGATAAACTCATTTTCATTTGTTGATGTGTTAAAATCTGTTACATTTAATTTCCTTTTCATCGCTACATTTAATGCAGGCTTTAATCGAAGTATTTGATTAGGGTTTCCGTGGCAATTATTGATTCCTGCAAGAGGCATCATATAAATATTAAATTTCATTTCAGCTTATTATTTCGATCAATAAATATTTCAGAACGTTTCATTGCACAAATATCCTTTTAATATTATGTTTAAAATCTTATCGAGTGATTTAGAAATTGAAATGCATAGCATGCAAAAATTACTAAATATTAGAAACGAACTGACTTCAGTTTATCACAGCGATTTAGTATCCTTTTTATAATATCAATCGATCATTCAGACAGATGGCCATTCTAACTTTTGCGCATCTTATAATTTCGTTCGTTGATAATTTGATTTCAGAGGAATCAGCCCCCAACTATTTCCAACCCCAAACTGGCGCCACCTGTCAGCCTGCCTTCCCTGATGACGAATGACGGAATAATTTAGCACAGATTGCGGCAATGTTGATATCAGAGGTGAGACGAATGCAAGGCTCACGTGAGGAGTGAAGAACTAAACGCTCGATGAGCTGTGCAACACCGCGAGAAATATCCAAAGTGTGCATACGTGATAAACGCAGAAGAAATTAGGCTTCATACAAGTTGCAGATATTATTATACAAGTTTGCGTATTATTAAAGAATGCATTTAGCAAACAACGAGGCAGTAGATGGGAGGTGATGAATTTAGATTAGATTTGAGAATTTAGAAAAGGAAATTGAAAACGTGAAACGGATGGAGCAGGGGTCGAGCTCGATAAATAGCTACAAGAAAATTCAAAGAATAACTTTACGGTTTAAATTCTAAATTTGGTTCAGCCCAACGGCTCAAAACTAAGTCAACCGATATACAAAAATTAATATCAACATGATATGACAGTATGAATTATATTTGCTTTTCTATATGTTTCAACTACAGTTTCTAACCGTTTATCAAATAGCTACAATATTTGAAGTTGACTACTATATTTCATTTACAAATTTCTGTTCGAAATGCGTTTATCATTATCTTGATATGTCAAATGTATCATAACTATTGCAATAATTAAAAGTAAATTGCCAAAAGTCTCTCAGATGGAAGATTATGGGCTCAACTCTACGACCACAGCCCTCAGCCTGACGTAGTGCAAGATTCACCAAACCGGGGCCAGTGTGCTAGACAGACGAGTCAATTTACTATTTAGCCTTTTACAGATAGTACGAACTTATACTCTTAGTAACAGAGGATTATAGATGTTACATAAATTTGCCCGAATTTAATACCGATAACAGTGCCTGGGCGGAGAGTAATACTAAACAACTTAGTAACAAATACAATAAAACAGGATGGAATAAGATATGATTTACCTGGCGGACAAGAACATTTGTTGCCAGCTTCCCTTGTGTGCCGCTGTTTTGCTTCGTACAGTGGTTGTAATTTCTACAAGAACAGAAACAGTTTAAAAAATTGTACAACGTTATATTCTAAATCCATACACCTGTTTCAATGGGTTAGATTACGATAGAAAAATATAATGACATTAAAATAATCAATTGCAAGTTGTAATTGCAATAATGATAA
>JAQFYQ010003981.1:0-10245 GCA_034694885.1 Buchholzia appendiculata | reverse complement strand
AGGTGGGGGGGGGTCTAGATTCCATATTTTTATTTTAGTGAGTGGGGATTGATTTTCGATCATGAGAAGAGAGACGAGGGGAGAACTAGTTTTCTTGTGCAAAACTACTGTACGGTTGAGATATTCTTTATTATGATTTCTAGTCCAATTCGGATATCATTTTGTAGAATATGAACACGTTCGCATACACATACAAATGTTAGCTAGCTGTAGCTTGAATTGTGTAATTATATAGTGCTGTTACAAAGTAAAGAAGGCTAATTTATTGGAGATGTAAGCAGTTTCTTAAAACACTGGCGCACCATGATATTGCACCATATTGTGAGTTATATCCACTATGCATTTAATTTTGTGCGGTATGAAGTAATATTGTATGTAAAATTATGCACAATCATTAAAAGTTATAATTTATTTTTGAGTCGCATCATTGGCAATCCATTGCGAGCAGTAGCTAGCACAAGTTTTTTATTTGTTGCATAATTAATATTTTGAGAAAATTAGTGGTGGTACCCGGCCGGTCTCGATGTTTCCCCATTTTGTTATTTGTAATCTAGTATGGATGTAATTGAATGTTCTATTTACCTGTGGTTGTAGAATTATGCACAGAAAATTTTAGAGCTATGACTTGAAATTTGGAGTCACAGTAGTGTTTCAAAGTTATAAACTGTCGATTTATTGAAGAATTAAGCTTTTGCGAAAAGCTGTAGCGATAACTGGTCGCGATATTGGACCATTTTGCTGTTTTTGACCCAATTTGGATATAATCGCAAATCCTATTAACTAAGGGATGTAGGAGCAAGTGTGGACAATTTCAGAGCTATAACTTGAAATTTGGAGTCGCAATAGCGTTTCAAGGTTTAAACTTCTGATTTATTGAAGAATTAAGCTGTTGCGAAAAGCGGTACCTGGTCGCGATATTGCACCATTTTGCTATTTTAGATTCAATTTTTATATGTTTGCACACACTATTAACCAAATGATTTAGGAGCATAAAATTTCATAAAATTTCAGATTTGTAACTTGAAATTTGTATTTGCAAGCTCTAGAAAAGTAAAAAAAATTCTCTCTCACGGCATAATAAATCTCTTTATTAGCAAATCCATATTGTTTAACATGGGAAATGTGTTTTTACTCATTGCTTTCTTTCTCTTTGTCCGATTCTTTAGGAACTTCTCTGGTGTGTAACATAGCTTAATGGTAACCATCTGTAAAATTTTCAGCTTGTCTTTAATTTTTTCAAGGTTAAGTTGTTCAACAACTAAAGCATTGAACAATTCGAGTCTCGATCATCAAGGCTAGTCTCGACTTATAATTATTGGCCATAGAATGACTATTTTAGCAAGGAAGCTAAGTGCCAATTTAATTGCTACAATGTGAAATGAATCTCCTGATGACTGAGAAAACATCTGAGGCTTGCAACGTCAAGCACGCGCCGATCATATATCTGAGCTACTGTAGCATGACGTCAGATGCAAGCTAGCGTGATAAGAAGAAACTTGACTATTATTTCCAGGGCCGTTAGTTAAGGGATGTTTACGTTTCAACAAAGTACGATTCTTTTCTAACAATTGTGCATATTTTTTTGAACTGTCGCTAACAAATATTTTGAGTGTATGATGTCCCACCCCCCTCCAAAAAAAGAAAAAGAAAATGTCACTACAGCTAGTTCCGTGCTGTAACGAGGGCAGATGAAGTAGTGCATGCTTCTATTTGTGCAATAATGTAAACTAATGACAATAATTGTGTAGCCTTGTGTAAGTGGAGAAAGAAAGGGCCACGGAGCCTAACCATCCCACTCATCATGAAATAGTAATAGTTGAGCTCGCATTCCTTATTGTTGAACCTCCTGCTACCTGTTGTGCCTCCCTGTTCATTTATGGGCCGTCTTCTTGGACTGTTGCCTCACTCACTTGTCCAACCCGTCCCACTGACCCAAGTTTTCCCAATTACACCACAAGTCCAAAACATCCTCTTGCCACACTCGTCGCACTAGTCCCACTTTTCCCACTCGCCCCCCTAGTGACAATCGTCAGAAACATCTGACACGTCGCCCCCCCCCCTATTTCCCCGCCTCTCTTCCCCGATCGTCAGAAATCTGGGCCATCTTATTATAACTAACTTTGTCGCTAGGTATGAGTTGATTGCGCAAAACTGGCATTGCTGAATTGTTATGTGTTTCTCATTGGTTTGCCACATAACGAAAGACCAAATATTTCACATTATGCCTCGCAGTACTACTTAAACATTTTAGTGGTCAACCAATCACGAAACAACACTATCACGATATATGCTCTCGGGATTTGCACACAAATCTTTTGTCTTCATCTGGATTCAATTAGCCTGCAATCTGCCTAAAGTTTTAAATGATATTAAGTTTCTAATGATTCTTCTAATTGATATGGCTATTATAATCGGTGCCACAATTAGTGAGTCCTCATTAATATTGGATACATAAATCTGTTGTACAAATAGACGTGATCAATTTTTCTATTGTTCATTTATCTGAAGAAACAAAAGGACTTAGGTCAATATGCGCTGACTGTAGATAGCTGCATGTCCTACCCCGCGGAATAACGCTTGATATGACTGAAGTCTGCGGGGCCAAAGTAAAAAGTGAGACACGGAAACCATTTTGAGAAGGACCTTGTAGGAATGGGCTTAACAATACGGGGACCCAGCGGGAACGGGGTTCATAACAAGCAACCATTTGTTTTTTTTATCTAAGCGTTCTACATGTACTTAATTATTGCAATGCTGTCTTGATTGGGTAAATAATGTTGCTAATAAAGTGCAAACTGATGTAATTTATCTCGATTTTGCAAAAGAATTTGATTCAATTATATATTCAAAATTGTTTTACAAGCTGAAACTTTACGGTGTAAACGGTTTAACGTTGAGCTGGATTACAAGTTTTCCGCGCCAGCGCTCCCAGCAAGTGCGAGTTGGACATGCTATTTCTTCTGTTGTGGCAGTTACTAGCGGCGTGCCGCAAGGCATGGTTATAAGAACGCTTCTTTTTATCTTTTACATGAATGACCTGTGTAATTCTGTTCAGGATGGTGCTATTTTGAAATAGTTCGCTGATGATGCTAAACTTTACTTAGCCATTGCTGGACTTCAATCTCGAGCCTATCTCCAAGGTTGCTTAGACAGCATGTATGAGTGGAGTAGTCTGTGGAAATTAAATCTCTCTCCCTCTAAATGTGCTGTACTTTCTCTTGGTCGTAAACGTGAGTCATTTGCATAATCATACAATCAACACTATTGTCATTCAACTTGTTGACTCGTTTACTGATCTTGGTGTTATTATTGACCATATGTTGAAATTTGAGATCATGTAAATAGCATCTGTTGTAAGGCTGAGCAGCATTCTGCTCTCATACTTAAATGCTTCACGTCACGTGACCCTCATCTACTCATTAAGGCATTCATTACCTTTGTTCGGCCTGTGCTTGAATGCGCTTCTTGCGTATGGTCTCCATAAAATATCACCCTCATCAATAAAATAGAGTCAATCCAACGATCCTTCACTAAGAAACTGCCTGGTTTGACTACTCTAGATTATGCGATGAGACTGAAAAGTTTGGGCATTGAAAGCTTGCAGTTCAGAAGGCTATGATTTGATCAAGTTATGTATTATAATAATTTACATGAACGTGTTGATTTGAATATAAATGAGTTTTTCAGTTTTTCATTCGTCTACTCGTGGTCATCCACTGAAATTGATCAATCCTAATTGTGAAATTAACTTAGAACTAAACGCTTTTAATGTTAGGTGCATTAATGCATGGAATTGTTTAAATGCCGATGTTGTTCTGTCACGCTCTGTAGCAAGTTTTAAACATAAATTGGCACTTGTTGATTTGTCAAAGTATTACTATACATTCGCCTAGTCTTGCGCTGAAAATTTGCTTCTTCCAAATTTAAAGCTACACATTATCGGCAAACGCCTTATTTTGTCCTTCATTATGTTTAACGTGCATTTTGGTTTCGTTAGTAATTTTCCTATATTTCCTTATTATTTGCAGCGGTCGGCTTTAGTGTGTCGTCACCTGGGTGGCCGTTTTAATCGCACTATCTATGTTTTCATGTATATTGTGTTTCTGCATGTATTATGTGCTGATTAATAAATGATTAAATAAAATAAATCAATCAATAACGTTCGGCTCACGCCGGAAGATCATACATTTTTGTCAATAATGTCCAGCTGCACTTATTGAGAGTGTAGCTGGAAATTTTGAACATCCGCCTCTTGATGCTTGCGTGCACCGCCAACAGTTCTGCCCTGAGGACAAGATCAGCGACAAATGGACATGTTCACCATGTATGTGTGAATGTGTCACCTGCTACTCCAATTATCATTTAGATCTGGGTTGGTATAAACCTGTATTCTATGTTCCCCAAAAAGAGAAGAATATCTTTCAACTTCCAAAACATATATTTAATCTAGCAATTTACAAATCACTATAAGGTATTTAGCGAAATTTAACAAAATATTATTTGAATTTTATTTAAATTGTTTCTTAGATAATTGTATCAAATTGAATAATGTGTGACTTGCAGACCTAAGTTTACTTAAAAATGTAATGCTTCATTTTTTCATTACAACTGAGATCACAGATTCACTTTGTAATAATAATCCACATGTCTTCGTTGCGTCGTTAAGTACCGGAGTTCCTGGACAGAGGGGATAAATCGCGTAGGATGTCTGGGGAGCGGCGGAAGCTTCCCCAGCGGGGTCTGGAGCGGTGCCCCAGCCGCCATTAAATTTCGTTCACTATATCTTGCTTTTTAGTGACACAAATTTGACTGAAATTCACGAATCTGGATCTTCACCACATTCAATTGCAACTTAATTAAAGACAATTCGTCGTGGCTGCGCAACGAGGTAGGACATTTCCCCTTCTTTAAAGCCACGTCAATTTCGTGCGTTCAGAGGGCTGAAGCACACTAGAAAAGCGATGGTGCGACCAAGAGCTCAGCTTTAAAGCGGCTAACAGCTGGGCAGATTCAGCAGCATCAAATTGGTAAGGGTAGCATCTAGGGTGACGTCGGCAAAATAACAGTCTTACCGACGTCAGCATAAAAACCACGGTTTTAGCTGATTTACGAAATAGCTACTAGAATCTTTTCTAAAACTGGAATTTTCTTACAGTCCACAGTATATGGAAGGGCGCAGCTAAGAGAAGCTTTGCTGGATTGCAGAAGGTGGCACGGCAATTTAGAAGATTTAGAGAAAATGGATTAATATCAGAAGAGAGGCAAGACTAAAATAGTTCAAGTAGCTAATTGTGTGATGCAATAAAGAAAGAAAAGTGTTAGCTGTGTTGAAACAACGCAGCTTAGCAAGGTCAGCTATTTTCCAAGTATTAAAATATAATATTAATATATCGTATTAATATTTAGTATATAAGCGGCTGAGCGATGTTAGTAATCATTTTGTTGGAAATCCGTTCCGGTGACACACAGTAGGTGAATAAAATATGACGCTGTGAAATTCCAGTATGCTTTGCAATCCTTTCTGCCAGCCGGATGACATTCTGTCACACAAATCATCAGTTTGAGCTTCACCTTCCAGACAGTACGCTTTTCGTCATATTTGCAGATCGTAGCGCCATCTCTAGGCGGTTGAGTCTAATTACCTACTTGGAGAAATGCATAGGACACCTTGACTGATCCTAGTTGTCTAGTGTTAAACTTTTCAACTGAATATCGACTATGGGTCTCCGTGCAAGCGAAAGCACAAAACAAATTGAAATCACACTAGCACCACGCAGACTCAGTTCATTTGAAATTTCATTAAGAAATACAATAATTTGTAGTGCGTTTTATTTGATCCTCGTGGAGCATAATTGTAGTCCATTGAGCTAAGATCTTTCTTCAACGCTGGCATATTTTCCCTTCATCTTTTGGAGTTGAGTTTAAGTAAGGATAAAGGCACGCAAGCTTTGCCACCGAGGTAGAATGCGTGATAAGAAACAAAGGAATCGAACCAAAGAAATTAACGTTAAAAGAATTGAAGGACAAGTTTTTTGGTGACTTCTAAAGGCAAGCAGAAAATAGAGCTCGATGGAGAACCTGGAGACCAATGACGTGACACCGGATGACAAAACACTAATGACGATACGAAGGAGAAGTACAACAGTGGTGTCAATTGAGAATTAAATGAATATTATTATTCACAACAACTTCCGTATGGCATCAGGCATTATATTCCAAGAGCAAGGCTCTCGTATAAAACATATAAAAAATAACCGTCTAATATTAAATTATTTATCCCCTATTGTTCATGGCACCCAGTCTGCACAGAAAGTGCCTGTGGACGGTGTACCTGCACGTAATGTTCCGTGAATATAACGCGTCGCCGAGTGACACAGCGGTCACGATGTTATAATCTCTACGCTGCGTGACGTCTTGCAGTTGTAGAACGATCAAATGGATACTCTGTTTTTGTTGTCTCACTATAAAAAGTCCGGTTTTTTAACAAATATTTCATAATGTTCATTGTTTACCTCTGCAACAAATAGAAAAATCATCGTTAACGATCTTATGGCAATTACCGCACTGATTTAAGAGCGACGTCAAAATGAGTAGTTGTTGCACGTTCAACTAATAATTTGACCCCCGGTGTGCGACACTGTCCTCCAACTAAAGAAAATCAAAAAGAAGATTTCTGTTTTTTCCTAGTGCTAAATCTTTCAGGCTTTCTCTAAATGTATAATAATCTTTTTTAGTATTGATTGAAACAGCGGTATGGCAACACTTGGTCCGCGACCCTTAATACCGCGACAGTTGTCACCAACAATTTGTTGCCGCGACAATCCAGATGACGGTCATTGCCTGGGACGCTGAATACTAATACAGTTGTTACCGACCATTCAGACTTTTCTATCTCTCAGGCAAGCAACAACACGAATGACTGCTTGCCCAGAGTTAGCTTATTATACATTTGTTATTGACTAATGTATTGCATTTAACAACTCATTTGCCGTATCTGTTCTGATGAGTTTTACCTAGAATTTTAAATAACACAGTATGAAAGAATATAAACTTGTTAAAATAAATTGTCATTACTCTTAGTTACATGCATTTTAGTTTTCTGCAAGTGTTTAATACATAATGTTGTCATTTGGTAGCTGGCGGTCTTATCACAACTTGTCAGAAAAAATCAAAAATCAATAAACGGTCAACCAAAATAAACAGTTAATTTGGTTGCTAAGATGCAGAGCACAATTGACTGCAACATCGGGATCATACGTATCCGGGTTTAAGTGTTAGCGGGATCAAGTGTCTCCGGGTTTAAGTGTCGGCGAGATCAAGTGTCTACTGGTTTATGTGTCGGCGGGATCAAGTGTCTCCGGGTTTAAGTATCGGCGGGATCAAGTGTCTCCGGGTTTAAGTTTCGGCGGGACCAAGTGTCTGTGTAGAAACGTCGCGGGATTAAGTTTCGTGGAATTAAGTGTCATAGAACCGAAACAGCTTTGGGAATCAAACAAATGATGAATCGGACTACATGCAGTAGAAAATGTTTTGAACTTTTGTCCTATGATACATAAACAAATTTAAAGCTAAATGAATTCGATGTAGGAGAACAATTGATTTGTTTTCTCTTTATGCTGTTTTCAAAATGTGGCATCAATCCCGTGAGGCATGTTTTGTGATAGTATGATTCGTAATTAGTAGTCTACTACAATAAATAGAACTACATAGCATAAGGCGGACAAGTTTGTGTTTCTTTTTACGGCATACAAATATGAAACAAATTAATATCAACAAATTAATATCAATTTAGTTCGTTTTGCATACGCATTGCATACCAGGTGTCAAAATTAGCTCAGAATAAGAGGGCCCAGGTTTTTGACGACTGCGGAAGAAAAGGTGGGAGAGTGCTGATGTTCCAACTGGTTCTGACGAGTAGGGTGAGACGATGAAGACGGCCCATCAATCAGCAGGAAGGCCCACAAAGGATGAGGAGGTTCAACAGTAATGTGAGATTAAATATTACGATTTCATGGGGGGGGGTGGGGGTGGGGGGACTAGATTCCAGGGCTCGTTGCCTTATCTACTTACACACACAACTAAACACATTATTGACATATATATTATATAACAGATAGATAATGCCACGGCGAAGCCCGTGTTACAGCACGAAAAAACTCCCCTTGACTAGGGCCCTGATAATATCAGTCAAGCAGCTTTAAATCTCATTGCCTTGCTTTTGATGTCTTGCAGGTTCAGACATATGATCGGTGCTTACTTGAGTCTGCATGCCTCAGAAGTTTTAATGGTCACCAGGAGTTTTTATTTTCACATAGAAACAAATAAATTGAGTTCCTAAGGTGTTATTATATGGGCCGGTGTCATGCGTATTCTGAGATATTTTGTCCGGGTCATCCCAACCTAAGAGGTATTTTATCACGGAACATTTTACCTCGAGATGCCATCCTGGGACATTTTGAAAAGAGCCATTTGGGCCTTGAACAAATAATGTTGTGTTATTGTATTATTATTCTTGGACATGTTGCCTAGCGTAATTCTGTATAAATTTCTTTAAACTGCAAATTGAATCAGGATTTCTAATGGCACTACCGGTCTGCTGGTCACTCATACCGGTATGGATATGCCTCAGCCTATGTCTGGATGGAACCTATGCTCATTATTACACTGCGATGACAATAAAGAAAGTCACGCAATGCCGCGTCGAACCTGCAACTGAAACCCTCTTAGCCAGATCAAACCTTGAATGTGCTGCGCACTGCAGTCTTGCTTCAGCATTCAACTGTCTGGCCTTCAACTACAAGAGCATGAACAAGACCTGCGATCTTTTCGACACATATGCAAGCAGTATTCTTGTGCCGATGATTGGTTGTATATGTTATCAGGTAGGAATAAAAAAGTATACGAACATGTAAGTTTGATAACAGCATTTAAACGATCATCTTCTTAAATGACACCAATAAGTCTCGATATATGCAAAATGTATAAATATTCAATCTCTGGCTTATACTACAAAATATGTGTCCGCTTGTTAAACTTCAATTATTGTAAGTAGACATACTATATTTATATAATTTATAAATGTATATATATATATATAGCCTACTGCATAAATACATACTGTATATATGTTTTGCTACCAAATTTTGCACAATTAAATAGCAATCAATTTGCCACATATCTGCTAAATCCAAATTTAAAACTATCTTAAAATTACCACCCATCTCCAAAATATGACGTTTTTAGAAAAAGCGTCGTTTTTAAAAGTCAACATGACAATATTCAACCGCATCACTGCAGTATCCTTCACGCTGCCACAACCACGGTATCCGTAGCGAGCCAGAAAGTAAAACGAATGTTCTTCACTGACGAGAAAATGTTTTATCTCGATCCTCCTGTAACAAATGGTACCAGCTGTCGGCTTGGTCCGTAGGAAAGAAGAAGAACGTCACTTCTCGTCGTCTGAGCAGACAGCGATCAACGTTCTCACGCAGCGTGATGGTGTCGGCTGGAATCTGCTTCATGAGGAAGGGTCGACTGCATTTCGTTCCTTAGAAGGCGAAGGTGAACAGCAGTTATTACACTTAGTAGCTGCTGTCTGGACTGACTGATGATTGCCGTCAACTCATGCATGGCGACTTCCTGTTTCAGCAGGATGGTGCACCAGCTCACACATCAAAGCAGACGCAGGACTGACTGGAGCATCATTATCCTGAATTTGTCAACAAGAAGAATGGCCACAGAGCTCACCAGATCTCAATCCACTGGATTTCTCTGTCTGTGTAGTTATGCTGAACAAGTACGACAAGCACTGGCCGAAGCCAAAAACCACAGCTGAACTGAAGATCGTGCTGCAACAGATCTGGGACAGCCTGTCACAAGAGTTTATCCAGACAGTTCCTGCATTCAGGAAAATAGTCCAAGCATGTGTCAGATCTGATGTTGGACATTTCAAAACACCTGCTCTCGTAGCGCCTAGCACTAGCAATAAAAATGGTCCTTTTCAGGGCCACCAATTAAAAGGAAAAATGTTAAATATCTCAAACTAACAAATTGTAAAATTTATTCTTATGTTGAATTTTAAAATCGACGCTTTTTAATTTGGTGATGGGTGGAAATTTTAGATAATATTTGGCAGATATGTGTCAAATTGATTGCTATTGAAGTGTGTAAAATTTGGTAGCAAAATATTAACTGGCTATTGAATTATTCAAATTTCGCTAGGGGTCCACTTTTTACACTCACCCT
>JAQFYQ010003980.1:0-10246 GCA_034694885.1 Buchholzia appendiculata | reverse complement strand
GTGTGAATAAAGATGTATATATATATATATATATAAACCCTACCTTGATCCCTATGAACCCTACCTTGAACCCTATAAACCCTACCTTGAACCCTGTAAAAGTTACCAATAATAAGCTAACTGCATGCGGGTACACAGGAAAGCATTCCGGCAGGGTCCTCGATTCAAATATCGACTGATGTAAAATATCAATGTCAGACCAAACACTTCATATTCTGACAGTACGTAAATAAAGAAATTACAACAAATATATACACTAAATTATGTGTGTAGCCTTAGGAAAGCCAATAAAGTGTGGGAAAGCAACAGGAGCCTGTGTACATCTCCCTTACTCAGTGGATCGGTGTCATTGTCATTGTTCCAAATGTCCACTCTATGCAACTGTCTATCAATTGGACTGTCCATTAAATTGCCTATTTATTGAACTGTTTATTAAACTGTATCAGAACAGTTTCTTCAACCGCCTACTTATTGGACTTTCTATTCAACTGTTTATATCAACTGTCTATTCGGCTGTCGATCTACTGAACTGTCTCTTCAACCACCTATGACTGTCTATTCGATCACTGATCTATTCTAATTGGTTTTCTAATAAACTTTATACCTATGTAACTATTTATCTTTACAACTGATCACATTTGAAGCTAGCTATATGCTCAGTTTTCCAACTCTTTACATAACTCATATAATTATGGTTCATATTGAGAGTTCATATAACCCGGGGCATTACAATTGAGGAACTTGTAATTGTGGTACCTTCTTCTTCTTCTGCCTTCCTTCAAAACTTCTTCATTCAGTCATTCATTTTGTCAGCTAAAGTACATGATCAAGTTATCTTAAATTTCTTAATACAAAATTTCTAACCTGCTTCACCCTTGACGCCTTTGATTCCTGGGCCTCCGGGAGTGCCAAAAGGTCCTTCAGGGCCAGGTTCACCTTTCTGCCCCGGGCGTCCAAATCCTGATTCTCCCTTTTGTCCAACTAAGCCTGGAAGTCCTGGCCCACCCGGACGACCATCGATAGCACGCCGTCCAGCATCGCCCTATAATCATGATCATAATCATCATCATAATCATCGTCAGCACTATCAACATCGTCATCATCGTCACCACTATCCACATCATCATCATCGTCACCACTATCAACATCGTCATCGTCGTCGAATAAAAAGCAGAATTAAAGTATTAATGAAAGCAATATAATAGACCGTTCTGGGATAGATATCATGTGTTTAAATTTCTACGATTAAACATTTCCCATTGGCACAAAAACTTTCTGGATTCTATCACAAAACTATCAATTTTTGCACAAGCTTTTCACATTTCCTAAAAATTAAGCTATACACTGTGTCGAAATAAAATTGTTTGTTATGCGATTGCCTAAAATTTCTGCTATTTTTCATTGTTTTAAAAATCTGAAACGCTTGTGCACAATTATTGATAGCTGTTTTATAGAATACAAAAATGTTTTTTGTCAACCAGAAGTAGTTTGATTGTTAGATTCATTCATAGCATCATTAGCACATACAATCATTAGCACATAGAATATTGATCCCAAAACGGTCTATACTATCATCATACATTTTCTAGCCTTCAGTAACAACTATAACGCTAATCATTAAATTTGTATAATTTATACGGACGATACTGTTTATTGAATTAACGTGATGCCAATAGTTCAGTGAATAATTTTCTGATCTTGTCAAGACTCAAGATACAGAATGTAACTGAGTATTATTGCAAATTGTGCCAGTGGGGAAGAGAGTAATAATAATAATAATAATAATATATTAGTTGTAATCCAGATGATTCATAAATTAGAATATTTCTTACCTTCTGTCCCAACGGGCCTGGTAGTCCAGGAGGTCCAAGAGTTCCAGGAAATCCATCTTTTCCAGGTTGACCCTTAAGTCCATCAAGACCAGGATGACCAGGATCACCCTTCTGGCCTAAATAAAATGTTTCAATTGGTTAACATTGAGTAGTTATCAAAATATACTACTGTTCATAGGAAATATTATCTATATCAAAACACAAGCACGTTTCTAATGCATTTAAACAAATCATGAACACATTATAATGCGAATTAAGAAGAAATCAAATAATGAAAATAAAAAAAGCGAAAACACAAATCTTAATGTAATTTCTTACAAAGGTATTGGAAAAGATTTTATATAATCTATTCCAATTTTACCTTCAGGGCATGTTTCTTAATGCTGTTGATGCTTAAGAGTGACAGTGAGAGAGAGAAAGAAAAAGAGAACGCGAGAAAGAGGGAGAGAGACAGAAATACAGACAGACAAAGAGACAGAGAGAGTGAGATAGAGACAGAGACAAAGCGAGAGAGAGAGAGAGAGAGAGAGAGAGAGAGAGTGAGAGAGAGAGAGAGATATAAAAGAGAAGGACTCTGAAGGAGAGAAAGAGATAGAGACAATAAGATCGAGGAAAAGACAGTAAGAGAACAAGAGAAAGGGAGAAAAATGTAGAAGATGATCACAGAATATATACAATTTCCATCAACTCAACGAGTTAAATCAACTGTGTGATGTTACAAAACACTTTGTAAAATGTACAATTAAATCAAAGTTATAACCAATCTAAAATTAAATACCTGGTTCGGCTGGGCGACCATTGACAAAAAAGCTTTCACCTTTCTGCCCCCTCATTCCAGCAAGTCCGGGTGGACCAGAGGGACCCTGAGATTTTCAAAAACAACAAATTAGAGAACGATGCTATCTTTACATTATAATAAAATTAATGTAAGTGTCTCACAGAAATTAATTTAAAATCACAATTATTATACCGAGAGGTAAATTCAAAAGTTTATCCGAAATAATTATCCAAAAAAAATTAAACAAGAAAACATAAAATTTTTAGCAACCTTTTCTAGAGTTAAAGTTTGGCCGGAAAAGTTGTTCTTGACTCCAAAAAAATATTATATTACGTAGCTTACCAGCCAAGATCCACATTTCTTGCAAGAATAAACTCAAAGGCAACAATGACCGTTGCGGAATACCTTTGCAGCAGTCAAATATTCACATAGAACGTTATTCCTAATAAAACAAGTGCTACCAGACTATAACACTCAATGGAATTGTCCTTTACTTCATTTCGCTTATTAGATAGGTTCTCGATAGAAGTAAAGCAGCTCCAATAACGGCACAGTTCTACATTTTTTCTTGCACAACGTTCTGATATTTACAAAGCCAAACATTCACTCTATATTACTTTGGTAATTTATCTGTATATAAATACAATCATTGTAACTTGATTTTAATATTTAAATTCATTTCCAAGTCAACTTTGATGGCGAGTCATAATTACTTAAAATATTCATTGTGCAGTGATCCAACAACTTACCTGCAGTCCAATGTAGCCTGGCAACCCTGGAGATCCATCATCTCCCTGAGGTCCAGCAACGCCCAGGTCACCTGGCAGACCACCATCACCTTGTAAGCCAGGACGACCATCTTGACCAGGGTCTCCTTTTTCACCCTTACCTCCCCCAGCACAGGCAGAACAAGTCCCACCAACTTCGCCTACAAATACAAAAATATTATACTGTAATCTCTGCAGAAAATGCATACAAAATTAAGTCATCAGATCATCTATCATGTCTAGATATATAAATCTGCAGTCAAGTATGGAAAACATCATTTACTTGTAAACAACGAGTCAGCAGTGAGAAAGAATTAAAAAATCCTGTAAACAAATTACAAGGTAACAGTGATCGTACACCTTTTATTTGTTCAATTGTGTAGTATATCATACAGCATATTGCTAGTTTGCACAAATTAAAGAAGCTGTAGTGTTGAATGAACAGCCTGATGCATTCTTAGCGCACACCTCTTCGATCTTCCCTTGTAACAGGCTTCGATTTTTTGTATTGACTTCTTCAATGGGAAAATTTTCAAATATCATCTTCGTAACCATCGTCACCGTCGCCGTTCCGCTACCGTCACTGTCGCCGTTCCGTTACCTATCACGGTGTCATGTGCATATAATGGACTTTTAACAACTTACCAAAAGTCATATATACATACTTGGTAATTCTTAATGGGAATTTATTGGCATTCCTCAATCTGAATATTATTCAGAGCACAAGATCACAAAGAGATTGACAAGGGATTTGAATTCTGGCTCTCCAAGCCTCTAGGCGAGTGCGCAGCCACTACACTACATGACGTTTGAGAACTTAACTCTATTAGATGACCAATACCGAAATTTTAAGAAATATTACTATCAATTCAACAAAGAAACAAAAGAAATAGTGAAAATATAATTATATTTGCTATTTACAAACGACATTCAAACCTTTCTGTCCTTCTAGACCAGGTATTCCATTTCTTCCTTGAAGCCCGGGAAATCCTCTGTTTCCTTTTTCTCCCTGCAATCCGGGAAGACCTCTCGCTCCTCCTGGACTATCCCCTGGAGGTCCTGCTTCACCCGAAAAGCCCTTATCTCCCTTTGCACCATATAGACCATCTTTTCCAGGCAAGCCCGGTGTTCCAGCTGTTCCAGGAATTGGAAATCCTGCTTCACCTTTCATTCCAGGCTCTCCTTTAGCTCCAGGATATCCATTTAATCCAGGAGGTCCATCAAGGGCAGGCAGACCTACAGAAAAAGAGCATCCAATTGGCTTTGTAATAATAATAACAATACAACGAACAGCGCTATGTGCAGCCATACAATATACAATTATACATGATGCTCGATGCTACATGATACGACTTACACTGAGCCCTGCAAAACAAATGAAGCCAAGATACAAGATACAAGATACAAAAAGCTCTATGAAAAACCTGAGCATTGCAATATACACAAGTCCAATATTACAAATGAAATGGCATGCGCTGAGTATTTTACAAGGGCTGATCAATTCTGAAGTGCCATATCCTCTTCTCAAGATTTTGGAGACACCTGATCCCCATGCACTTGACAAATATATATGTGAAATATATGTGAAAAGTGATTGAGCTCTCTCAAGCTCATTGTAATGTACTTCCCTTCAGATATCTGTGGGATCTAATACGTTATAAATTCTTGCTTAAATTGACCAGATCTGGTTCTTTGTGTTCTAATCATTTGGATGACAAGTTAAATTATGGTGATTTTTTCGCATTGTTGCGGAAATACGACTTTAAATTAATTGATGCCGCAGGTATTTTCAAGTCAAAGATTTAAGGCCGATTGGCTTGATTTGAGCAATAAGATATTTGTGAGTTTTTTTTGTCTTGGCATGCTAAAAGTATATTGATGACATTTCTCGTTCGTGTTCGCAGACATCCTTTTGATTATTTCTAGATTTAATGTGTTTTGTACTTTATTTATTTATTTTTGATTCAATTGTTTATTGCTTTTTGTACTGGCTTGCTTCAAAGTGAATTAAAGATTATATAAGATATACCATGAGAATTAATTTCTTAGTATAACCCATGCATAAAATAATTATACAGTTAAGCTGATCAATAAATACGAACTCAGTTTGAAACTTCACTTACATATTATAATTTTCTCACATTTTAATAATTGTTTAATGCCACAATATTATATTTTATAGAATCCAAATATTAGTCGGCTGTTTTGAATATTTACCTGGCAGACCCTGATCTCCTTTCTTGCCAGGAAAACTATCGGAACCTTCCCTCCCCGGTGGACCACGAACACCCGGTTCACCTGACTGCCCAGGTGAGCCTCGATCACCAGCTTCACCAGGCAGTCCATTTGATCCCGATTCACCTGATTCACCTTTGTCTCCAGTTGGTCCCGGTCTGCAACCATCTACCACGCCGCCCTGCGGTAGAAACAAAAGAAAGATTCATGAATCAAATTGCAAAAATCTCAATTTGCATCATTCTGAATTCAACTGGATTACAATTTAAAAGTTTCACAGTTTTAGCTCCATTAGCATTCTACTGGTCTACTATACTATATAAAATTAAAATTAATTTCATTTATAAATCTTTAAAAAACGTGGCACAACTATGCATAAACTATAATTGAATCGCTTTCATATATAATTCCAAATCATCGTAATGGTAACAACGATAAAATTTATTTTTATTTTTATTAAAGTAAATATTTCGGATGCTAAATTAAAGTCGATAGACATAAGACACAATTTTATTAACACAATTTAATTAACACACACTAACGCAATTTAATTAACACAAGACACAATTTTAAACATCATATTTTGAATGCACAATTAAATATATCTAGTACAAATAAAAAATATTTTAAAAGTTGTTATTATGACTATCAACTGCAAATTAAATCCATCATGTTACATTGGGATGAATAAGAATAACCTACGCAGCTCTTACCAGACTACAGCTTCACTACCTTTGTAAGTCGTCCAGGCTGACCGGCGGGACCAGCTTGTCCAGGAAAGCCTCTGTTTCCCTTATCTCCAGGTAATCCTGAAGTTCCAGGTTCTCCATCTGAACCACGATCACCCTATAACATAAATCATGGAAGCACGACACTTAACCGGGCGTCTGGTGAACGGCTGGATCATAAATCACAACCACATATTCATAATTATATCTATAAATTTAGCTTTTAGGATGTCTGTACTGAACATAGGTATAGACTTAAGCCAGTGTTCCTGACGGCTCATTATGGCCTGATTTTTATGTACACAAAGCAAATTCTACAGTAGTTCCAAGTTTACAAGAATATGAAAAAACACCTCTTTAAACGAACCAATGATTCACACCAATAATTAAAATTTAACGATATCTCAGACTTTCATATTTAAATAAAATAAATGTTGCAAATACAATTTGCTCACCTTTTGACCAGCTTGACCTGCGTATCCAGGAGCTCCTTGTAAACCCTGTGACATACCGAGACGGAAAATAACGTTGATACAATTGACAGATAAACTTATCGAAATGTAACTTTCAATGACTGTTATTATTAAACACCATACTAACATATGCGACAAGAAGCATCTAACGGGGGAATCAAATAAATGCTTCTGCCATAGAGATTCATTCAATAAAAATTCAACTGGTTAATGGTTATCTGCATCACTGCATCGTCATATGCTTTGAAAGTAAAAAAAATCAGTAGAATGACGGTATTTTGGTATAATATCAACTAAAAATACAAGGTGCAGAAAAATTAATATCCAACCTGGGCAAAAGTATAATATTCTGGAAATGGTTCAGCCTCGTATGTTTTAACATTTATTATAATATGGCAGAAGAAACAATTCCATACAGTTTACAACATTTCAATTTGAAACATATCTTGCTAAAATTTCTGAACGTTGAAGAAATTTTTAACAAGTCAAAATTCATGCTTTTATGCATGATACTATCATTGCACCGATTAATCTCAATGGTATTCATAAGATGGACACTATTTACAGAAGTCACAAAGCAAAAATCAGACTTGTAGTACCTGGTACTTGCAAATCTCGAGTATTAGTCAAGTATTCTTTTAAGTACTTGTACTTAATAGAGTGCAATTCTCAAGTAACTGTACTTGTATTTGACGATCAAGTACTTGCACCAGAGACCCAAGTACTTGCACTAGCGACCCAAGTACTTACACTAGAGACCCAAGTACTTGCACTTGCACTAGAGATCCAATTTGTACTTAAATTTGTACTTGATCTCATGAACAGAGTGTCTGTCTGTACATGAACTGTGACATTAGGGCCACAAGTTTGTGTGCAATTATTCAAATTACAGGGTTAAGCAATGGAAAAAACAAATAACAATAATTAAAATTAATAGAAATAGAAATGCTACTCACTCTTTCTCCTGCAAATCCAGGCAGTCCCTTTTCTCCTTTCATGCCGAACGAGCCAGGAAGACCCTAGAACATGTAAAACTGTCAAGTTATACCAACGGCTCGCCACAGTTTTGGTACATTTAAACTGATCTCATAGATCTGAAACCTTATCACAGAATCAAATCGGTCACATTGAACCTAACCTAATAATCTTCAATCAATATTATCAATCATTACTGTCTAAATTTACAGAAACCTAATTAAGTTCAACTATCCTTAATGCAACAACTTTTGTCCAAAACATGACAATTACAATTCAACTAACAATTGAGCAACTTGGATTCATATTACAATAATATCCTTGAACAAAGGCAATAATTTTCAAAAAGAATCAATTTATACATTTTTCAGCAGCAGCCAACCTCTGCTTGCAAGTAAGACAAAGTGTAAACTTTGTGCGGTAGACCTACTTTATTTCTGGTATTTCTGCTATAACTGCAGCTCCCGTTATTAGATCCGGTAAAATTTTACGCGCCACATTTTTTGGCAAGCATACATAAATGCGCCATGGACCAGGTTTCATCAACCTAATAATCTTCTAGCAATATTATCAATCGTTACTCATTCACTTTTAAAATATCCTTCCCTTCAGTTTTTTTCACTGGTTCATCGGTAGTTCTTCACGAAATGATCTCAAAAATAACAAAAGCTGATACTAACATAGGTGCGCAATAATAAACAGTGTAATTACTGTTTAATACCTACAAAAATAATATCAAATGCAAGCAGCGATTATAAATATAGTTGTTTAAACTTACAGGCTCTCCGTTTTTGCCATCATAGCCGATAGGTCCCTTTGTGCCAGGTTCACCCTGAAAAATACAGTTTTTAATTCAAATTAGTTGAATAATAGAAGGCAAATGAATCAGACACAACAAGGAAGCACACATTTTGATTAAGTTTCTGATCATGGGTTTAAAAAAGAGTACAGAAGCTGACAGAATTGTCCAGCAGTTCAGATGATTTGTTAACTAAATATTTGGAATTTGTAAATTAGATTTTACACTTAAATTTCCCCCAAAGATTCAACGTTTTCTCAAAAGAAAATCCAGTGCAATGCCAAGTGCGTAGCTTTTAATTGAGCTGATAAACTGACAAGAGACTATAGCATTTTTGAGTAACGACTTATTGTACTCCAGTTCTTGCTAAGATAAATTAATTTATTCCATATTTGGGATAACAATTCGACAGGTGCACCGTTTAACCAGTAAGCAACGAAAAACAAGCAAAAGTAACACCGCAATGAGCCTCACACACAGGGTCGTAGCCAGGATTTCATTGGGGGGGGGGTCGAAATTTTTTGAAGACCTTTACTTCAAAATTTTCATTTGGGGGTGGGGTTGAGCTCAAAAACGGCCTTTTTGGAAAAATTCTTCAGAAAACATCATAAATTTTAAGAAATTTTTTGTCGGGGGCGGGGGTTGAACCCGAACCCCCCTAAATACAGCCCTGTTCACACACATGATCTGAATGGAAAGAGCAACATGAAGAGCAACGCACTGGACTGTCATGAGTCATGTGAATCTTCCAGTATGGGTTCAAGTTTAAAAAGGTAGATTTAATTCAAGCTCGTCGACCTCCATGGCGACGTAGTGAACGTACTTATTTAATAATCAATCTTAATTAAATCATTTTACATAAAGTCATAAGAAATGTTTCATTATCCGTCGTTTGAACAATAATTTTGTCACACAATCATAGCGCAGTACAATCATATGAACTTTTATTACAATGTAATGCCCTCGAAGTCATAAAATAGTCAATACGTTTAGTCTGCAAGTATAACTATTAAAATTCCAAAAGTAATCAGAATAAAACCAAAATGCAGATAACGATTACGTATTTAGTTATATTAGTTCCAGCTCTCTGTTAACTGAAAAACTTGTGTGGAAATAGGATTCCATTGATAAAGTATCAAAAGTGTTGAAAAGCAAATAATTTGAGAACACACTATTTCAACAAAACTGACGATTACACTGACTAAATGACGCCATTTCAATGGATTCAATTATAAGAGTTACTGAACGAATTTGAGTAAAATTGATGACGCTGAACACTCAAGTGTCACATTGACATAATCCCAATTTTATAAACAGTGTTAAATATCTCGGAGCTGGATCCAGTAAAGCCATTGTTTTATGATTGCATATTAATAACTTTATATGAAGATTTTATAGCCTTTGCCACAGTTTGTATCGATATAAATGCAACAAACGAAGCATATAAACGGAAAATAATTATTGTAATGGCATCTCAATTTAGGTCATAACAAAGTATAAAAATGTCAAGTCAATATCAAAATAGTAAAATATAATAATAAAAATCAATTTACAATAAAATTAATAATAATCTAAAAAGTGACAAATAAATAATATATTTATATTTCATGAAATCATGGTTCAATAGAATTGCAGCATTCTTCCAAGTGCTCAACGAGC
>JAQFYQ010003979.1:0-10246 GCA_034694885.1 Buchholzia appendiculata | reverse complement strand
TGGTATCCATTTCCTCCACAACTCACGGTCCTCCACTTTCCTTTTCATTTGCACATATGATTCCTCCTTGTCCTCCATTCAGTTCATGAAGCATACTCTGTCTCGGTCTTCCTGATCCTCTCTTTCCCTCAATTCTGCTTTCTATCACATGTTTCATCAATCCCTCGCCCCTCAACACATGTCCAATCCATCAATCCATTTCATCAAACAAGCACAAAACCAATTACATACATCTGAATAATACTAAGCTAATACCGTACTGCAATTAATTGCTTCTGTAATAGCAACATCGTTCAAATATATACTGTATATTAAATTCAATTAAATTTGTATACAAAATGTAGATTGCATAAATTTACATGATCGTAAATATATCGTCATTATCACTGTCATTCATCGTCCAGGCTGGAATTGTTCATAATTAGCACTCAGGATAATTAAAGTGGGTTGGAATTATCAAAATATTCCTGCCATAATTCGGAAGGAACTGTTTGAAAGCATGCCAATGACAATTGGGATTTCTATTGAAGCAAAGTTTACAACAAGATGCTATTCCTTTTGTCAACGGTCTCATTGCTCGACTTGTCGAGAACTTTCAGATGAGGAACGTCAACATTCAAAAGTTATGATATACGCGCTGCTCCGATACATGAAAACATTTCTCAACAGAGATCTGCTTCTTGTTTCGAGTTCTGTTTACACTCTTTGACAAAACCACATGACAAATGTCATGCATTGGGTTGAGCGATGTGCAGAAGAACTTATGATAGTGTCAATTTTATACCGATATGGATGACTATATAATTAGTCTACCAAGAAAATAACTGTAGATCTATAGTACACTTATATGCGTACATAATCTGCTACGACATATACCTATCGTAGTCCTTGATGACCGCCCTATGTGACCTACATATCATAGTCCTTGATGACCTGTCCTATGACCTACCAATCGTAGTCCTTGATGACCTGGCCTATATGACCTACCTATCGTAGTCCTTGATGACCTGACCTATATGACCTGTCATAGTCCTTGATGACCCGACCTATATGACCTACTTATCGTCGTCCTTGATGACCTGACCTATGACCTACTTATCGTCGTCCTTGATGACCTGACCTATGACCTACTTATCGTCGTCCTTGATGACCTGACCTATATGACCTACTTATCGTAGTCCTTGATAACCTGACCAATATGACCTACCTGTCATAGTCCTTGATGACCTGACCTATATGACCTACTTATCGTAGTCCTTGATGACTTGACCTATGTGACCTATGACCTACCTATCATAGTCCTTGATGACCTGACCTATGTGACCTATGACCTACCTATCGTAGTCCTTGATGACCTGTCCTATGACCTACCTATCGTAGTCCTTGATGACCTGACCTATGACCTACCGATCGTAGTCCTTGATGACCTGACCTATATGACCTACTTATCGTAGTCCTTGATGACCTGTCCCATGACCTACCTATCATAGTCCTTGATGACCGGACCTATGACCTACCTATCGTAGTCCCTGATGACCTGACCTATGACCTACTTATCGTCGTCCTTGATGACCTGACCTATGACCTACCGATCGTAGTCCTTGATGACCTGACCTATATGACCTACCTATCGTAGTCCTTGATGACCTGTCCTATGACCTACCTATCATAGTCCTTGATGACCGGACCTATGACCTACCTATCGTAGTCCCTGATGACCTGACCTATATGACCTATGACCTACCTGTCGTAGTCCTTGATGACCTGTCCTATGGACTGAATGGCTCGGATGTAGTGGTTCGGCTGATGCTGGTTCATGTAGTGCAGCGACTGGGGACTCGACGGATTTCCATTGGACGCCGTGAAGTCAACGCCGACCTGTCAACAAATAGCACGATCCAAAATATTCTGATTAGTAAATACAGACCAGAAAAAAATGTTTTGACACAGATCGTGCATGCTATTGTGTTTATCAAATGCACAAATTATACTCATAATAAGGCTCACATTACGCACAAATGTACACTGCATTGCAAAAAGAGAAATGATAGCAATTGATCTATCACTGCAACAATGTAAATTGTAACCAGAAGTGATAGATAAGCGTATGCCGAACAAACACTCCTCTATCGAATCATTCAATCAGCAGTTAAATTTCCAATTCATTGATCCTAATTTCGTATATCCTAATTTCGTATAAACAATAATCAACATACCGGTTGCTGTGGTGCATCTAGTTGTTAGTCACACAACGCATTTGTGTACACTGTATCACTAAATTTTCCTATCACCAACTGAAATTGAGCCTTCAAACCTCTAACCATGATTTGTTCCATTACTTTAAATGTTATAACAAAACAATGTATCAAATAATAAGCATAACTGTTAATAATCCATCTAGGTCTGTAAATTGCACAGAAAGTCCCATGCAAACCAGAAGTGCTTGACTCATCGCATTAGTAAATCAGTAACGATACTACGGTATCTTCATAATGGACCTTGGCATGCAGTACTATTCACCATCACATAGCAATGAGTAAACCTTATGACTTATTTATTCTGCACATGTCGTACCTTGCTGAAATCTAATCTAACCTACATAATGGTCATCCAGACTTTTACAGTTCTGTCTACGCTATAAGAGAAACTTGAACACTTGTCTACAAGAGAATTTCAAACAAATCAGAAAGTTCTGCAGTCTCCAAACACTCACAGTGAAGTTGATCTGCAGACCACCAAATATGAAGTCCAGGAATGAATGATCCTTTGAAACCTAAGCAAGCAAAAATACAATGTAACACACACTAGAACATACACACCCTTGTACATATATACACAACCATCAACATACGCACACAATACACATACACTATGACATTCAAACTACCGTCCATGCACACACACCTACATACTAGGCACATGCTCAAGCAGCATATACATACTACATGGACACAAACTTAAGCATACCAGGATGCAAAACAACAAGATTAATAGACAGACACACATATAGAAGCATAGACAGGCACACATGTAAACATAAATTTTACATACCTCTGACTTTGTAATCAAAATGTAAACACTTTTAATATGATCGCACGTGTGCACATCGTCAAAAATTATTAAAAGTCAGTTTTTCCTAATCAAGAAGGGCTAGACGTCTCCAAAAATAGTAATTTTTCCTTCTTCACAGGTCACGATCAAGTGCATCCTTTTAGCACACAGGTGCTATTCTTCACATCCGACCACACACACTATTCTTCACATCCGACCACACAAAAAGTGCTCTTTTACAAGGGGATTCTGATAGTACACGCAAAACATTTTCTCTGCAAATGTTTTTACAAAAGCCGTTCACACTCTAATACAAGGTTTATACGACAAGACAAACTTTCTATGAAAATATGCAACAGTAATAATATTTAATTTGTATAGATAAATAATATCGGGTAACTCAGATATCATACACATGTATACTTTTAGAAACAAGTTTTCAAGTGAACGTCTAAAAGGTGGAAGATAAACTCGAGTAGGAACACCAAGGTAAGAGGACACGTCTTCAGTCAGACACATTGTACTGATCAATCAGCACAGTATTCACTGCAGAAAGGATATCATAAAGAAGTATAATTAATATTATATTAATATAATTAATATAATTAATATATATAATATAGCAAATAATTCAAAGCAAAATTTTATCAAACGATATAAATATTGTACAAATTTCAAAATAAGTTCTAACTCCTCAAACCACAATGAAAATGTCTAAAATATAAAAAGAACTAATTGGGTATAAGCAGGTTACTGTAGAGACTGATCAACTGAAATGGCAGTGAAGTCACATTTTAACGAAGTAGGCCAAAACGCCAAGTCAAACCTGATCAAAAGACATTCTGATCAATTTTGACCGTCAGTGATAACCTTGCCAATTGCTTCGGCACATTTCAACTTATTCTTTAAACAAATAAAAGCAGTTATCTATAAGAAAAATTATCAAGCACAGATATATCCTATCAAAAACTAAATTATATTCAATATTAAATATATACACTACCATGGATGGTCCACAATTACAATACATTCATAAATGTAAAGAGGGAAGGCAAAACATAAATATAAATTCAAATATCAAAGCACTGAGTTTCACTTAAAGGCAGAGGTCAAAAGGTCAAATTTGAAAATATGACTTAGAAAATCAACATCTGTTCATATCTCAATTTTAGCCCACCTAATCCCATTTAGCCCAATTGCAGTTAGCCAAATCCCAGTTAGCCCAATCCCAGTTAGCTCAATCCCAATTAGCCTAATCCCAGTTAGATTAATCCCAGTTGACTCCATCCAAGTCAGCTCATCCCTAGCCATCTCAATCTTAGTTAACCAAATCCCAGCAAATCCATTCCACATAAGAAAAATACTAGCCAGCCATAATCTAGTCAGTCTAATCCCAACCGAACTCAACCCTAATTACCAACATTCATATAAATTATTACATCCTAGTTAGTCAATTTCCATCAAGTTTATCTGAATCAACGTTCCACAGAACTGAAAAGATAACACACAATAAAGTTAGTCCAAAATGCATTATCCAAAAATTCTCATAGGCCCAATAATCATAGCTCAAGTTTGATGATTACATTGTGACATTCTATCACACTGATTCGTCACAAAACAATAAAAAATGAGTAAAATTACAAAGTTTGCTGGAGTCAAGTCTAAATTAACATCATCGATATGCACATTAACTTCATCCACACAAGATCACCGCATGATAAGAGATACAACGGTTGCATTAGATTAACAATATCAACGACAAAATCTTTAACTATTCTATATTACAACCAAAAAAATACTGCAATTCTAACAAATCAGAAAAAAGCAGGAAGAATACAAGTTAAAGTTAACAACCGTTTAAAACACATGCTTGCTCAATCATGGAACGATTCAAATCAACGTAGCATCACAATATTGTTATGATTTAGATCCTTAGTGCTAGAGTACTAAGCTTATCACGATTTCCATCTTACGATTTAAATCGAACCCTGATTTACTGCGGCAAATCGATATCAGCAAATTTGTAAAATCGAATGGATCTATGAATGAGCAGCTATAGAAAACCAGCTAAATCAAATCGCACAGCTATGCCATGCATGCAAAGGCAGGGTTAGAATGGTTCACTGGTGCTGTGCAGGGGAAAGAGGTGCAAGTGTTAAATAAGCCGCACAACTGCTGCCAGTCGTGCAAGCTGACAGAAAAGTTGAATCGGAGGGAAAGCGTCTATGGGAAGGAAAGCAGCTGAGGCTAATTCAAGCGAATGTACTGACTCCTAAGTGTTTGCCGCCGTGTTTCTCATCATCAGAGTCGGAGCCTGAACTGTGGCGTTCACCACTGCCAGCTACAGCCGCTGCCTTGGCAACCAACGCCCTATCAACCTGCACAGGAACATCTCTCAATGTCCAGCGACTATTCCCAGTCATGAGGGAGGCATCACAGAGGAATTAGACAGTAATTACCTCGAGCTTTACAAATGAGCTTTACTGGCGGGAATGCAGTAAATGACTAGAATTCCCGGGCACAAAAATCTAGCAGATACTGTAGGCTACATATTTTTACTTACTAGAATATTTAGCCACAAGAGAAAAAGATTATAATCATATCTCATATCAGTCACACCGTGTCGGTTATGCTCAATACATGATGGCAAAACCACGCAACAGTCTATGCTCAAAACCATGCACAAAATTTTGCATGAAATTAATCAGCAGGAAAAAAACTATGTACACATCATAGCCACAGGCGATTAGTTTCAGCCATCTTCAACCTGTTGACATCATGCAAACAACAGACTGCTTGTAACAGAAAATATTTCCACTTCTTTCAAATGTAGTGATCTTGCCGTTAACATAGCATAAATAAACATTACACAAACACCAGAGATCCAGTTCTGCCCCGTATCTCAGTGGTAGACAAGTAGTAATTCAACTGTACAATCATTACATATCGAGACAATATCGTCCAGTCTCTCCACAGCCAGTTTCAGAGCATAATAATACAGAATCACTATTATGAATATTTATGATGTCACACCAATTAATACGCAAGAATCGGTGCTAAATTGAGACTTTCTGCTGCGCTCTGCAAAAACTGCTCAGCTGTGAATAAATTTATCCATAAAATATAGTGAACTTTAATTTTTAGAGTTATCATACACAACATAATGCCTGAACTACATTACAGCTTTGTGAAAACTAATTAACCCGAAGTCACAATCAATACCTGACGGAACTAAAACAATACTGAAAACAGCATAACTGAAAAACAGCACAAATCTGAAAAACATCATAACTGAAAAACAGCTTAACTGAAAAACATCATAACTGAAAACAGCATAACTGAAAAACAGCACAACTGAAAAACAGCACAACTAAAAAACAATACAACTAAAAACCACACAACTAAAAACCACACAACTGAAAGCACCATAACTGAAAAACAGCACAACTTAAAAACCAGACTACTGAAAACAGCACAACTGAAAAAACAACACAACTGAAAAACAACACAGTATCACTTAGCTATATGACTGATACGCAGAATATCACTTAGCTATACAACTGAATTCAACACAAAGTATCAGTCAGCTATACGATTCAATACAGAGTGTATGACAAACCTTGCAAGATATGAGACTGACAACACCGGAGTTCTCGTAGTTCTTCTTCTTCGCCTTCTTCTTTGGGTTAATCAATGGCCACTTGATCTATAAAGTGTGAGAATGAATAAAAATACACCCATAAATATGAAGCTTTTTCTGCGCCTTCAATTTGTTAGAACAACAACGTTTGAATGCATTAAAACTCTAATTATATAACAAGTGAAGGCATTTAAAGAAACAACACATTTTTTAAAATACATTGTAAAAAAACAGATCTCTGAGGATATATGATCTAATATCAGGATTAACAGATCTCGCAAATTGATTTTTGATCTCAGAAATCAAACAAATATATCTGGATTAGACATTCTCTAAACATGCTGGGTAATTTTGAACTAGAAAGCAAAGCCATGCCGACGTTTCTTGTAAGTTACTGGGACGTCCAACACTTCCTGTCAAGAAAAAACAGATATAAAATGTTGATGATGACGATTGATGATGATGATAATGATAGTGTTCTGTCCGAAGACAGGTCCTGGCGATGGTTATTTGTCATACGTATTACTACGCATGACTTAACCACCGATCCACTAGGCCAGATGAGCACGGGTGGGTGGCCAAAAGTCCTTCCCGTACAGGCAATGGAGTGGTAACAATTTTCCAAGGTTTGCTACTGAACACAATCAGTCATTCCAGGGAGGCGAACCCTCAACGTCTTCACTGAGAGGCGTGAACGCTAACGACTGACCTATTAGGTCACTCCAATAACTATTATGGGGGCACCACCCGGCACCTATTCAGGAACATTCAGCTAAAAACCGCCCTGAGTATCTAACCTAATCTAAGTAACCAAACTGATCTCAGAAATATATTAGGATTATCTCGACACAAAGTTAACACGCGACGACTCACCTCCTTGCCGACTCCATCCATCAGTTCATCCACGGTCGTGTCGAACGATCCGATCAGCTCGTGACTTCCCTTGTCCTCAAAGTCATAGCAGTCGACCTAGACGTCAACAAACCAATCAACATCAAGCTGGTCCTCACAACTGATGTTTCTCATACAAAATCAGCCGCAACTAGATATGCTCAGCAAGTTGATATATATTTGGCACCAACAATCCTATGTTGTCTTTACTTACTTCCTCTTCAAAATCAAATCCTGCACAAAACCTTACTTGCTTAAATAAAAACAGACGATACATGTTGATGATTATTAAACCATGTAACGAATGCAACATGTCCATATAAGAATGTGACTTATCATTAGAAGAATGCAAAATAGTCCACAGAAGAATGCAACTTGTCCACAGAAGAATGCAACTTACCCTGATTGGAGACTTCAAGTTGCCGCCGCAAAGTCGACTTGCCTTCAACTCAACCGGCCGCCATTTTGGATTCAAGTCATTCTTGATAACCTACATGAAAACAGTCAGTATGGCAGAAATCATACACTGACAGCTTATTACGTAATAAGTGTGATATTTACGTGATTTCATGAAAACTAGATATTTCGGAGAATTTAAATTTTGCAGCAATTTCAACGAGTTTCGAATGTTCAGCTACGTACTTCCAATGTAATTATAAACAAACATTAGAATAACAAGAGATTTATTTGTCTTTGATTAATGGAACCTTCTATCTTTCCATTAAATCTAATCACACAATTTCCCCATGTAGATTAATTAGTAAGGAAGAGATTCATGTCACTACTGCTTTGATAACAATCAACAACTTCACATCAAAGTCAAAGCTTCAATGGCTAACATGTGAATGAACAGCACCACATGAAAACAGCACATTTCAAGTAGAAATCAGAATTCCATCTAAATTATGCGTCAAGCATAATATAGACAAGAGCTGCATTAACTGGCAATGAGCCAACACTGAGTGATCTT
The DNA here is from genome assembly GCA_034694885.1 of Buchholzia appendiculata. Classification (NCBI taxonomy): domain Eukaryota; kingdom Metazoa; phylum Annelida; class Clitellata; order Enchytraeida; family Enchytraeidae; genus Buchholzia; species Buchholzia appendiculata. Next base: position 1,694 of record JAQFYQ010003979.1, on the reverse strand, counting down.
TACACGGCATGCGAGAAGCACAAACTATTCCTCACCTCCGTACGATGTATGTACAAGAGAAGCACAACCTATTCCTCACCTCTGTACGATGAACGGCCTGGTACTGGCCGTCAGGCATCAGTCGACTGAACTCCAGGAACGGATCCGACTTGCTGATGAAATCCTACAACACAGCATGGCATTGAGTAACATCAGAACATAGATTGCTGGAAAATTACATTGCAAAGAAAGAAAATAATCCATTACGTCGAATGAGTTGTTGGGCCCGTGAACTCGACGCTATTAAGATCTAACAATGATCTTCAGCATATTCGATAAGGTGATCAATATGATCCTTTGCCATGAAGGGCATCTGATCGAAAATTCTGCCTAATTACATAAGAAACGATTGTGCAATGTTGATCTCATGTTGATCAACTTGGGCATGTTCTGCCACATCCCCTTCCTGGTGGGGTTCAGGAAAATGTTGGCATTGCCTAAACCTGACCCGGCAACTAGTCTGACTTGGAAACTTGACAAATAAGGAAATGGGAACTCAGACGTAAAACGGTGATAAAGACGATTAATATGATGATAAACTAGTACAGAGTTCAGTACATGTCTACATAAAAAGAATTGAAACAGAATATCATTACACAATCTGAATTCTGCAAAATTCAAATATCTGAAGCAAAACTTGATGTTCTGATGAAATATCATGCAATCCCAAATCAGATGGACAAGTTCGTGCAGATTTCACTAATCATGATAAAGAGACACCGATCGACAGAAATCAGTCTGCTCACTCAATCCTGTCTCGAGGCACAGGGTCAAAATCTGCTTTAATCCGTCTGGCTTGGAAATATCGATCAGGTAATTAATACCAAAATGTCCACAATACACAGACTGTAACATTCAACTTCAAAGTAACGACATTAGCAGCTGTTTGAAATGAGTCCTCGCCATAGCTTCTTCCTCATGTGAGTACGGTACTTACACAAGTACTGTACACACAATAAAGCAAACAGATATATTATATACTGTTAAAATTAACTGTCCTAGTCTTTGAGTAAAAATAAACTGAAAGTTTCACAATGTGTACACTACTCACTTTCTTCTCCAGCTTGAGTGCAGTGAACTGCATGACGAGAGTCTCGACAAGCTTCGAAGCCTCGTGAGCTCTCAACTACACACAAGTACACAGGGCTAGACATGCATACACGTACACACAGCTACAACACATGTCAATACATATGTCTAGACATGTCCTTACCTACAATATGTCTAGACATATAGACATAAGTCTAAATGTATATACATGCATGTTCATTGTCTATACATTTAGAAATATGATTATATGTATAAACATGTGTCAGTCATAGGTATGGGTATGTCTAACAGGGAAATGGACATGTCTAACAGAGATATAGACATGTCTAACAGAGATATGGACATGTCTAACAGAGATACAGACATGTCTAACAGAGATATAGACATGTCTAACAGGGAAATGGACATGTCTAACAGAGATATAGACATGTCTAACAGAGATATGGACATGTCTAACAGAAATACAGACATGTCTAACAGAGATATGGACATGTCTAACAGAGATATGGGCATGTCTAATAGAGATATAGACATGTCTAACAGAGATATGGACATGTCTAACAGAGATACAGACATGTCTAACAGAGATATGGACATGTCTAACA
>JAQFYQ010003978.1:0-10248 GCA_034694885.1 Buchholzia appendiculata | reverse complement strand
CTCCGGGAGCCCCCTACTTATTGTGAAAACGTGCATTGGGCCCCCTACTTCTTTAATTTTGACCGTCGCTACCCCCCGTCGCTCGTCAGAAAATTTTGGGCCCCCTACTAATTTTGAAGTAATTCGAGCACTGCTGATAAGCTTTCACGTCTGAATAATTTACAGCCTTTTACTGCTCTTTCTGTCTGTGTCTGCTTTTCTAGTTCTGTACAGCACAATATTATACTGTTGTGATTTTAATCTGAACATTAGCTGTATTTCACCCAGCACATAGCATGCTGGCATATTCATATGTTATGCAGAAGTTCTCATTTCTTTATACAGGTAGTTAAATCCAAGTATAAGCTTAGTAAAGTCATCATCTCTTAGAGAAAGAGCTCGAATTGTAGAAAAATAACTGGAGGTCAAAAAATTTATCATTTTGACAAACTTTTTCGCTTGTTAAGTTGTTTCTGACATAGTTCACTTCAACAACCTGTTCAACATTTGTTCAACAACCTTTGATAGAAAGAAAATATAAATTTGGGAGGACTGAAACCTACTGCCCAAGGGGTCTAAAATGAATTGATCGGGATGGTCAGAATTTTAACTGGACGGCCAGTTAAACTCCAATCCTGTCAATTCGAGCACTTTTATCTCTAAATGATTATGTATTTATAGGACACGCGCTTATGTGGACTCAGCTGTATAAGCATTAAGCACGATTTCCATTTATTTATTATTCTGATTGACTACTGTTGTCAGCATGGCGATGCAATTGACTTTTCTAATCAAGCAACCCATCTTCTAAATGTCCATCTTGATGCTTTTTCCAAGTACCATGGTATGGAAATGACATTCCGCATACTTTGCAAATGTACGGTTTTTCGCCGGAATGAACCCTCATGTGTGTTCTCATGTTGCTCATCACGTTGAAACCTTTGCCGCATACCTTACAGATATAGTTTTTATTCGCAGCATGAATACGTCGATGCCTCGACAGTCCTTCTAGCGTTTTAGAACGAAAGACTTGACAGATTTGACACTGATAGCGACCGACTTCGTCGTGACTCCGCTTATGTCGTCCGAGTTGTGCCGGAGTGCGGAACTGACTGTTGCAGACATCACAGACGAGTGGACGTTCTCCGGTGTGCAGGCGCAAGTGGTACTTGAGTAGCGTTCCGGTAAGAAACCTCACTCCGCACACGCTGCACACGTACGGCTTCTGGTTGTTGTGCACGGCTCGGATGTGATCGCGCAAGTTGTTCTTCTGCTGGTACGCTTTATCGCACAGCTTGCACTTGTTCGGGAGCTCGCCGGTGTGCACCAAGTTGTGCATCTTGAGAAGCTGCTTCGTCTTGAATGCCTTCCCGCAAAGGCTGCACATGAAAGGCTTCGGCTTCAACGGATCGTGACTGTACGAGTGTGCTTCGAGCGAAATCCTGTTCGGACATACTCGATCGCATTCGCCGCAGACGTGTAGAAAACTCTTAAGCGCTGGTTCGATCTTGTCCTTTCCGTGTACGGATGCAATGTGGAACGCCAGCTTTGTGCGCGAACTGAAGAATGCATCTTCGCAGAATTTACACGTGAAGTTCTTGGCATGATGAAGCCTTATGTGATTATAAAGACTGGATATGCTCTCAAAGTTTCTCGTACAGTAAGGGCAGTCTAGATTCTGCATAGATGAATGCTCCGCCGTTAAATGTGCTTCCAGCTCGGTCATATATTTGAAAGTCCTATTACACATGAAGCAAGTCCTGTTCACTGGATCAGTTCGTGTATTCTGTCCTGAAGACCTTTCTCTGAAGCACTCGTCTTCTTCTTCTTCTTCCGCCTGTGAATGTAATCCTTGTACGGTGTAAGTCGACCATTGCATGGGATTTATTGCTTTGCATTTCCTTCCTTCTCTTATGTGTCTTACTAAGCTTCTCTTCTCAGTGAAACATTTCCTACATCGAGGACACTTGACTGCTGTTGTTTTCCAGGCTGGCCAGACACAACAAAATAAAAAACACAGATTACTTCATTGTTTGACCAAAAAAATTAAAGCAAGGGAAAATGCTCGTAATGGAGTCACTAGTTTCATGTTCGATACCAATACCTAGGCTTTTATCTATATAACGCGAGAAAGCATCGAAAGACTGTCCTTTTTTTCCTGTACACTTATTTGACACTATAACCTACATTGCCAACCTACAATAGCTTCAAGTCGGTTAATATGTGATAGATGATATTGCTGCCTTGCTCAACATATTAAGTTGAGGTCAGGTCAGGGTTATGCAAAACAGATTAGTCAGAGCGCTGTTAGATTTATTTTACACATGAATAACAGATTTATCACACGGATACAGACACCAAACGACCAATAAACCGATACCGTTAACAATCGATACAGATACAATGTATTGATACCGTTATAGTAGAGTATGCATGCTACAGTGAAGTAACATTGATGTTTTTACGTTTATCTCAATATATTTGTTTATGAGCAACTCAAGCAATCAATGTATATCCACAAAACTGTGCACTGACCTATGCATTTTCATGTAGTCCCCATTGCCCATTTACAAACATTCATCTTCATCATCATTCCTTAACGTCCAGCACATCGAATTGGTTAAGTGAAAATAATTCTCCTTTGATATTGGAACGAAATATAGCAGAACACACTTCAGTTCAAGAATTCATGTCAATTTATTACTAATTAGTAAGCTTAGCTGCTACATCAAAAAAACTGTTCTCCCTGTTAATATTGGCTACTCGTTAGCAATTCTTGTTGACCACATCGAGCAACGGCTATGCACATCCAATTAGACTAAATATGCAACAGTGCACTTCATGGGCCTAAGAATATCTTGAACTTAGTTAAGGAAAATAAGTTTATGATTAAAATGTCCTTATGCTGCAAACCCCGCTGTCCATTTTGAGGAACAATAACCTTTCTGCAACACCCGAAATGAAAGTGCCTAACTTATCGACCGTTAACAGTCTGAGAGCAAGAGTAGCGGTTTATTGGTTAGCTGCTTTTAACAGAAGTCGGATGATGTATGTATATATAGTCGGATGATGAGGATGTACCTCATGTGAGCATAAATATCATAATTATGATCTGTTTGCAAGCAAGAATCCAATGTCACAATCAAAGTTCATACAATCCCAGCGCCGCAATGCAGGTCAGTGGCGCCCTTATCAATAAATATCTGATCATGAGAGTTACTGATGCTCTTCCAGATGTTTCTTCCAAGTTCCATGGTACGAAAACGTCATGCCACATAGCTTACAACTGTAAGGTTTCTCGCCAGAATGAACTCTCATGTGAGTTCTCATATTTGCCTTATGATTAAATCCTTTACCGCAAATCTTGCAGCTGTGGCTCCACACCTTCGCATGAGACTTCTTATGTCTTGCAAGACAGCCGCTAGTCTTAAAACGCGCCTCGCACTTGTCGCACGGATACTGGCCGACTTCATCGTGCGTACGTTTGTGTATGCTGAACAGGTACGGGATGCGAAAAGTTTTGTTGCATATGTTACATTCGAGTGGTCGCTCTCCGGTGTGAATGCGCATGTGATACCTGAGATATATCGATCGAACGAATCCATTCCCGCATACGTTGCAAATGTACGGAAAGATTTTCTCATGGACGGCTCTGACGTGGTCGTTCAGGCTGCTGCTCTGCTGGTACGCTTTATCGCACAACTTGCACTTGTGCGGTAACTCGCCGGTGTGCACCAAGTTGTGACCCTGGAGGTGCGATTTTTTAACAAATCCCATTCCGCAGATGCTACACACAAAGGGTCTTGTGAGAGACGGATTGTGACTGTATAGATGCTCGCCAAGTGCAGCCTTACTGTAAAATTCCTTGTTACAAACTGTGCAAGTTTTTACTACGTTTCTGAGATCTGTTTCCTTTAAATTCTTCCCGTGATGAAACGAGACGTGTTTGGCTAGCGCTCGTCGACTGCATAACACTTCATCACAGATTTTACATTTCACCTCCTTCTGATGGACACCTTTCAGATGCTCGCGGAAACGGGTCAGATCGTCGAAAGTTTTACTGCAGCGTGTACAGTTTAAGCTCTGATCCGACGAATGGCTTTCTAGATGTATTTTTAAATCCCGAATACTATCAAATGTCTCATCGCAGGCAAGGCACTGGTGTGCAACAGATGTCTGTGGCTTCTGCTGAGCATAGTTTCCTGTAGTGATGCTGCTGCTCGAGTCTTTGCATGTATTAAAGTGAGCAATCAAACTTGTCCGCTCTCTGAAACGCTCTCTACATCGAGGACACTTGAGTGCCGCTGTTGTTTTCCAGGCTGTTGTTACACACACACAAAATAGAAAAGATACATTACTGTTCGGAAGCTGATCAATTTGAGAGCACAACTGTAGATTATTATAATGCTATTGCTGCAGCACACAAAAATTGCAGAACTGAAAACTTTGCATATTTCCTTAGCGTGTCAGTAGCATTATGAAACTAGTATTTCTGCTGTTTGCTTTTTACATAGTAAATATTTACAAAGATTGGTCAAACTATACCAACAAATCAAAACGGCAAACGATTACATTGAAACTACGCCACAATCCTCAGCTGCACAACAGCTTGTCAACCATCTTTACAAGTCTGAAAGTTTTGCCTGTTTGATGTAGGAGGTAATTACGCTAATACTTGATGCACATACATTTCTCAAACACTGTTCAACTACATCCTAAAGTACAAATCAACTGATTATTTTAACAGCTGTGGTAAGGGAAAAATGAGAATACTGCCACAACACAGCCTTGTAAAGTGCATGTCGTAAGATGTGTACGGGAAGCCTGATCAGAGCTGCAGCATGATTGTAGACTACTACCACCTGCTCTTTGCTTCTGTCATGGTAATGGGGGGTTAGCTGTGTGCCTTCAGTCATTTCAGTATCAAAAAGTGGAATAACTTTCCGTGAAGAAGGGAATTAATCCCATTTCTGGAACTACATGCGAAAGCGAATAGTAGCCACATAAATGGGCGATGACAATATTCTAGTTCTAGTCACAGCATCAACATCATCTTCAATATCACAATCACCATGGCATACATCAAATCCTCATAATCAACAAAATTACATTGACCCAGCATTCAAGCAATAAACAGGAAACATCAAATTGCACAATTTGAAAATATGACACTCACCAGGACTCAACACTTACTTTGAAAAAAATCAAAGTAAATCGTGCACTATGATTTCATAGGGTTTAACAAACGTGTACAAATAACATGTAGTACATTAAGTGTACGTCATGGGTGCAGCATGGTTCCAGTGTTAGGGAGTTAAATTAAAAAATAATAATTTAGTGCCTGGGGAGGCTGATTTTCCAAACTAATATCCCGACGAGCAGGGCAGAGGCCAATTTCAAAATTTGTAACAATTGGCAAAAATATGCTACCATTACGATCATAATTTTACACAACGTTTTAATCTCATGCGCACATCCATTTCAGGGATGCTCACATGTCAGGCTCGTTTCCAAGTTAGGTTTTGACACTGTCAACGTATTCCTTCACCAGAAATGACCAAGCCAAAGAATGATGAAATTCGTTCACAGAGTATGCATGTGTGTGCATCATAATGACGCTTTAGGTGTGGCAACGTTCTGAAGTCTGTTTCTCAGCGTATCATTAACTATGCTCATGAATCTTGTTCAACATGTTTGAACCAAGCAAGCTTATCTACTACTAATTCACACAGACAGTATTTTATGAGAATTAGGGTGAGGGCTTTGGTTAGAAGCCTAGTCTGACTAACCTCGAGTTAGTGTAACTCTTAATTTAGTACGTAGATTAGTGGTCGGCAAGGGTAATGGTAATTTATTAACTCATGGTATGATCGATTGCAATTTCTAAGTTTCTATGAGAAGAAAAACTGATCTAGCATTCATGGTTCTAATGTAAACTATACAGTTCAAACAGCCCAAAAGTCAGAATCAATTTATGTTTACGCTATTAAAAATGCTGCCTAGACATTTCCTGAACAACAGTGTTGGGCTGTTCAATCTCCTGACTGATGCAGAAGTCAATAGTGACAAAGAATCAGAGCTGAGACGATGTTACACTTGTACAGAAATCATGCTGGAAACAGAATTAAATAAATTGGTTGATCAATTTTATTATTTCTAGTTATTTTTCTTAAAGCAACAAATGAGCCAAACTGAGCAGAGATTTCAAGAATTCTTAACGGAGTCAAAAAAAGTGAAATGCTGACAATATTGACATTCTTAACAATAATTAAATTATTGTTACTGCTATGAAATCTATTAGCATATATCATAACGGTTGCGTCGATAAATTCACTTCTTGCCAACACAGAAATCACAAAAGTTAAGCATGTCCTTCAAGATGTTTCTTCCACGTTCCATGGTGAGAAAATGACATACCACAAATCTTGCAACTGTACGGTTTTTCACCCGAATGAACTCTCATGTGAGTTCTCATGTTTGCCTTCTGGTTAAATCCTTTACCGCAAATCTTACAGCTATGACAAAACTTCTCCGAATGCGTAAGCAGATGTCTTCCGAGTCCGTGGCTAGTCTTGAAACGCTGCTGACACTTGTTACATTGATACCGACCAACGTCGTCATGGGTACGCTTGTGCATGCTCAAACGGTACGGTATACGAAAAGTTTTGTTGCATACGTTACACTCGAACGGTCGCTCTCCGGTGTGAATATGCATGTGATACTTGAGATGTGTCGAGCGAACAAATCCATTCCCGCATACATTGCAAATGTACGGGAAGTTTTTCTCATGAACGGCTCTGACGTGGTCGTTCAGGCCGCCGATCTGCTTGTACGCTTTATCGCACAACTTGCACTTGTGCGGTAACTCGCCGGTGTGCACCAAGTTGTGAGTGTGGAAGTACGATTTTGTAACAAATCCCATTCCGCAGATGCTACACACAAAGGGTCTTGCAAGAGACGGATTATGACTGTATAGATGCTCTCCCAGCTTAGCCTTACTGGAAAATACCTTGTTGCAAACGGTGCAGGTTTTTACTACATTTCTAAGATCAGTTTCCTTTAAATTCTTCCCGTGATGAAATATAACGTGTTTGGCAAGCGCTTCTCGACTGCATAACACTTCATCACAGATTTTACATTTCACCTCCCTCTGGTGGACACTTTTCAGATGCTCGCGGAAACGGGTCAGATCGTCGAAAGTTTTACTGCAGCGTGTACAGCTTAAATTCTGATCCGACGAATGGCTGTCTAGATGTATTTTCAAATCCCGAATACTATCAAATGTCTCATCGCAGACAAGGCACTGGTGCACAATTGAAGTCTGCAGTTTCTGTTGCACATAGCTTCCTGTAGTGATGCTGCTGCTGCTGCTGCTCGAGTCTTTGCATGTATTAAAGTGAGCAATCAAACTTGTCCGCTCTCTGAAACGCTTTCTGCATCGAGGACACTTGAGTGCCGCTGCTGTTTTCCAGGCTGTTGTTACACACACACAAAATAGAAAAAGAAACATTACTGTTCGGAAGCTGATCAATTTGAGCACACAACTGTAGATTATTGTAATTTTGTTGTTGTAGTGCACACAAATGGTAGAACTGAAAATTGTAAATTTATTTCCTTAGTGTGTCAGTCAAATTATAAAACTACTACTTCTGCTGTTTGTTTTACTACATAGTAAAAATTCACAAAAAAATTTCCAGACTTACCAACAAATCAAAACGACATATACCTTGAAACTACTCCACAATCCTCAGCTACACAACAGTTAGTCCGCCATCTTTACAAGTCTCAAAGTTTTTTGCTTGCCTAATGAAAAAATGTCGCAACAGGAAACTAAGGACTACAATCATACCAAAGAACAGAACAACTTTTCCTGAGGAAGGGAATTCACCCCATTCCCTGTATGACCTGTGAAAGCAGCATATAAATGGGCGATTGTGACATTATAATTCTAACCACAGCATCATCACCATCATCTTCAGTATTATAATAACCATACATGAAATCAGTATATCATCAAGCTTATGTTGATCTAGGCATTTAAGCAAACAACAAGAAACATCAAAATGCACAATTTGAAAATATGCCTAGCCACTTTGAAATTTAATTTAATAATTGTTTAAATAAAGCAAATCGTGCACTATGAATTCATAGGGTTTAACAAAAATGAGAAAATTAACATGTAGTATGTAAGTGTACATCATGAGTGCAACTTAGGTCTAGTTATTAGGGAGCTACAATTCAAATCGTCTGTTTTATTGCATTGGAAGGCTAATTTTCCAAGCAAATATCCCAACAAACAGGGAGAGGTCAATTCAAATTTTTAACATCTTTTTGATTTTTGGGCTTAGCCAGCCCAATCCCCTGATGATCTCCCTCCATGGTGTATGCGATATCTCATTATGTAGTATCTCATCAATTTCGCATTGGAATAACTAGATCATTGTGTTTAGTACAATGTAATAAAAAATCTTCTACAGATGAGTTCACAATAATGTAGTTAACATGACATGACAATACAGGTCCATCAGAATACTAAATCAAATACAAACTTTTCTCAATGCTGCATTGCATCCACGTTTAAAACAACAACAAAATACATTTAAACAACATTGGCGCATCATAGTCACCTATACATGTAAATACACTTAATTAAAAGTTGTTTCTCAACAATGTCTACCCATGACTCTCTAAATGCTTCTTCCAAGTTCCATGATGAGGAAATGCCGCACCACAAATTTTACACAAGTACGGCTTTTCACCCGAATGAACTCTCATGTGCGTTCTCAAGTTTCCGTTCTGGCTGAATACCTTACCGCAGATCTTGCAGCTGTGAGTCTTACAATCTAAGTGCGTCTTCTCGTGACGCTTCATGCAAGCGTAACCTCTGAATCGCACCTGACAGGTCTTACATTCATAACGTCCAACTTCATCGTGGGTACGTTTATGACAATTCAATATAGCTGGAGTGCGGAAAGATCTCTTGCAGATCTGACACACTAAAGGCCGCTCTCCCGTATGTCTACGCATGTGATAGTTTAAGATCACGGCTTGTACGAAGCCCATTCCGCAAACGTTGCATACGTAAGGCATGATCTTCTCATGAACGGCGTTCACGTGGTTAAGAAGATTATGTTTCTGTTGGTACGACTTATCGCATAAAGCACACTTATAGGGTCGTTCACCCGAATGCACCAGATCGTGTGATTTGAGATGTGATTTTGTCAAGAATCCCATTCCACAAACACTGCAGATGAAAGGTTTTTGCTGTGATGGGTTGTGAGCGTAAGAGTGACGTACTAGGCAGCCCTTGCGGGGAAATACTTCATCGCATTTGTCGCATGCGTAAAGAAACTTTTCAAGCGTTGGTTCTAGTTTACTCCTGCCATGTTTCGATGCAATATGAGCTGCGAGCCTGACTCGAGAAACGAAGGCTTCATCACAAAACTTGCAAGCGAATCTCTTGTCGTGGGCACGGCTTACGTGAATGCGCAAAAGAGATCTACTTCTGAAGCTCTTCAAGCAATAAGAACACGTTAAATTCTGCACTGATAAATGTCCTGCCAAATGCCCAGACACACTATTCACATTCTTTTCTGTTGCTTGAATCACATTGGCAATGGAAGTTGACATGCTTGCATGTAGATGCTCTCCTCCTTCATAGCGATTTCTTTCAGTAACATTTTGCAGACGGTTATATTTGTCTTTGCAAATCTTTCGATGCTGCATGAAGGTCATCATCTCATAGAAAGCCTCGCTACATCGACAGCACTTGAGTATTGCTGCTTTCTGAGCTGGCGACATAACAAAATACAATACAAACATTAGGCTATCTTATAATCTACGCTTCACACAGAAATATTGCTCAGAAAATTAAGAAAGAATGATAAAGTTTGTAACGAATTCTTATAAGGTAAATATATTTGAAACAAACAAACATATAACTTCAATAAAAAAACTTCTAAAGGTACAATTAATTGAGTCAATTAATTATGCAGTCAATTACACGTTAAAATCCATCACACCTCAAATTCTTATCCAAATTCTATGTTCAGTATTAATTTTTGTGAATCTGTGAACTACATTAAGTATCAGATTTGTAAATACTTCAAAAACACTTGAACTTCTTAATTTTCTTGTTTTTGTAATGATTTGCTATTTAGTTATTATTGTGTTTGATTTCATGCTATTGAGGCGGGGAGATAGCTCAATGGTAGAGCACTGGACTCAGGAGCAGTCAACTTCTCTCGGCCCGGGTTCAAATCACACTCA
>JAQFYQ010003977.1:0-10248 GCA_034694885.1 Buchholzia appendiculata | reverse complement strand
ATAGGCCTACTGGTTCCCAACAAAATTTGGTGCGCCGTCCCATCCTCTGCCATGGTCGTCAAAAAGTATTTGTGGGTATGCTGTGGTAAAAAAGACACCCCCAGAAATTGTTTACACCCCGAGTCCAAAATTCCTGGGGAAAAGCATGCGTTGCCTACGTCACCATCACGGTAGCGTTGCTTGTCATTAAATTTCTCACAGTTGCTAGACGGCTACCGAGTTATATTTCATGCCAGAGTTTTGGTCTCGAGACCTCGGTCTTGGTCTCGAGGCGGTCTCGAGACCGATTTTTCCGGTCTTGGTCTTGGTCTCGAACCCTAAGCTCTTGGGCATGGTCTCGAACATCAAGGTCTTTGTCTTGGTCTCGAAGCATCGGTCTTGGTCTTGATCAAGACCAAGACCAATACCAACACAATAATTAATGTCCAAAATATTTTGGATATTTTATCTTTTGCACGCCACACTAATTAATTGTTTAATGCAGAATAGTAACAGTTCTTTTTAGATATTTGTCACGGCTTTTTTCAGTGTAAGTTTGTAGCATTACATTATCTTACATTATTTCTCACTGGCCACACGATTATGGTGATTTTTCAGGTATTGCCGCGACTGATGAGAACTCGCTTTTATTAGTTTTTCCGTTTTAATTAGCGTCAAATGGAGTAGTTCTTCATTTTTCCACGATATTCCGTTTCGTAAAAATTGCTGTGACGTCACTGACTGTGGCGGCTAGTCTGCAGTTTGTCATGAGAGAGGAACGGTGGCATTTGATAGATGTTATAAAAGTCGTTGAGTTCTCTCAGTTCTGCTCAGTATTAGTTTTTAGTAATTCTGTATCGTGCAGCACATGTATAAAGAATGAAATATAAATAAATATCATACAAAAATGCGCTGTAACATTTAATAGTGGCGTGGGTGTGTCAGAAAGTTCGTGGATCGGGTCGAATTAAGATTTTTGAGTGGCTTGCAGTTCGGGTTGGGTCGCTTCTTTGGTGTTTTTGAAAATAATAAATATTTCATATAATGCAACACCAATCTGTTCTAGATATTCGGATATATAATACCGTGAAATATCTTTGAATTAAGCATTTTTACTTAGATTTGGGTAGGCAAAACATTGATTTATTACAAATGATTCTTATCCATGTGCATACAAATTTGGAGATGAAGCCTAATGTATTATATTTTCAGGTACACTTACTGAGTCTAATATCAATGCTCTTTTATTGAAATAATGCTTCAATGTTTTTCTGTTATTTTAATACGTAGCATTAATTCAACTTTAAATTTTGTTTTAAAAATTGTTCCGGTCTTGGTCTTGATCTCGAACCCAAGGTCTTGGTCTTGGTCTCGTACCCAAGGCCTTGGTCTTGGTCTCGAACCCAAGGTATTGGACTTGGTCTCGAACCCTAAGGTCTTGGCCTTATTCTCGAACCTCCCGGTCTTGGTCTTGTCTCGGACCCTCCAGACTTGATTACAATACTTTAAACAAATTTGAACGACCCTTTTCAACAATAATTATTTGGGGGAAGGGTGAGATTCCTAAAAAAGTAAAACTTTTTTCTCTCAAAAGTTGCACATAAAAACATCATAAATTGAAGGAAATACAATTGGGGGAGGGGTTGAATCTTTACCCCTCCCCCTTAAATAAGGCCCTGTTAAACAATATTTTATAAAACTACAGTGTTTCCGATTTGCTTAAATCAATAAATGTTTTATTGACATATAATATTAGCATTCATGCTAAATTTTTAGAAAGACTTAACTACTGTCATTGTTTAGAAACTTTAGATTGTTCATGATACATGACATCATTAACTAAATAAATGTAATCGACCGCCTTCTCGACCCTTGAAATTTTTTCATCTCCCACCTTTCAATTTAGTAAAATCAAAACCTGACTAACATAATATTTGATTATATTTCGACGAGGAATGTGAGAGGAATACTTGAATTGATGTGAGGCAAGAAATAATAATTTGATGTTTTTCTTCTGTTACACAAATAAATATAAAATGAGTTCAGATCACCACAAGGTTTCGCGTTTTATGAAAATTAGTGCTGAAAAAGGAAAATATAACAGGAAGAAGAAGATTCAATATAGAAATACACAACTGTTGGTCAAAACAAGAAGATTGACGGACTTCGGTTGTACTTCTAGTCGGTCTTCTTCGTCAATGCAACGCAAAGACATTGCTGTTAAACGATCAGTGTCACAGATACAGGCACAGAGTCAGCAAGAAGTAATGTCAGAAGTTAAAAAGATGTTTGTAAATGTTGTAAGAAAGTTTGTAAAAAAAATTAAATGTTTGCTAAAAAAATTGAAACAACGTTGTAAGAAAGTTTGTAAAAGAAGTTTGCAAAGTTGAAGTTTAAAAAGAGGTTTTACTGAAAGAGAATTGTAATAAAATGGAATTATTACAATTCGACCGCAGTGCGGTCGTTGAGAATGCCCAGATCAGCCCGATGAATGATACAACTGCAGATGAAACTGGTGAACAAGTCATTGATAGAACTGACACACGTGACCAAGTTGAGTTCGTTAACCAAGACGACATCATCACTTCGAATGACATTGAACTGTGGAGTCGGTCACAACATGAGAGCATGTTGATTTGTGGGCTAGGGAAGGCAGTGCAGATATGCAAAATTGTGACAAGTTATTTGAGCAGAAATCATCAAAACAACAAGTGTCTACTTATTAAATTATTGAAATTATTACAGTGGGGAGAAGCAATTCGGAGGATCCAGTGGCTGTTATACAGCTTTTATGGCGGCATCACGTTTATCGTTAACTAATAACAATGTGGAAATGTAAGATGACACCATGACAGTCTGTTTATTTACTGCAAAAAGTTACTTATATGCAACACATTTTATTATGTTTGAACTTTGTGGGGGCCTCTACTCTGTGGGGGCCCCTGGGCAGCTGCCCCGCCTGTCCTGCTTTAGTCCGGGCCCTGATGTTATCGGTTAAGGAATACGAATCCCTATCACTAACCCTAGCTAGCCTATTCGGGTGAGTTATCTGTTACGGAAAAGCGACGAGAACTGCTTATCCAATCTTACCTTGATCGCGAACGCTATCGTCGCGGTTGAGGTGCAGGTCGCTTTTCAGTAGGCCTGCGGGTCTCAGGTATAATCAGCTGTCGATAACGTTGCCGGTTGCGAGAGAGATTGGCGAGTTGCGCTGGGGATGTACCCGTGCTTAATTGAACGTGTAAATCCTACCTAACCTAACCCTAACCCTAACCTTAAGCCCTACTTTCAAAAAGTTGCTATTTTTAGCCGACTAATCAAAATGCTGACGATGTCTCAAGCGCTAAGTGCTTTTTGACCAATAGAAATTATCAATAGCGAGTTTCAATAGGCAAATTATACGGAGCGATTTGTCAACATATCTCAGTACATTATGTACTAATGGCTTTTGAAACTTATATCGTAACTATTAAAATAAGGCACATAAATGTGCGCATCAATATTATTAAATAGTTTTAATTTAATTTAAATACCATTTACTGTCAAATCCTTGAATTTCCTTCAGTATTTAGTAATAATTCAAATCGATAATGTGTCTGACTGGGCCTCGCTGCACTGCTACTATTCTTGACCTACGAGTCAAGTGCTGTCGACCACAGCAACACGAACTCGATAGTAATCGGAGGAGCTGATGAGGGCTAAGCCTCCCACCACGACAATGAACAGACTGATTCGTGAATCACTGTGTTATGACGAAGAACCATAAGTCCTATTGATCTTGGGGGCGGGAGTCCTTGGATCATGGAGTGGAGAGTGTTTGGATCATGGGAACTTGGCAACTACACTTGTCACCTGATAAATGTGTAGTCTTGTCCATTGGTTCGATTACGCAGAATTTTGACTATGTGATTAATGGTATACCGATCAAGAGAGTCACCTCTGTCAACGACCTGGCTGTTTGGATCGATCGCAACTTAACAGTTAAACTTTTAAAATCGCATTAATAACATAAGCAAAGCTGCCAAATAAAGAGCTGCCCTTATTCTCAAAACCGTTCGATCTCGAAAGCCTGTATTGCCTTTTAAAGCCCTTATTACGTTTGTTAGCCCTACACTTGAATATGCATCATCTATATGAAATCTCTTACTTTGTTCTCCCGTCGACAATATTGAAACAGTCCAGAGAAATTTCACAAAAAACTCATGGGAATTAAGATCCTGTCCTATGCTGAAAGTCTACACAAACTAAATGCTGAGACACTTGAGGTTCGAAGACTTAAATGTGATCTAGATATGTATTTCAAAATCCTCCACAACCTTGTTGGCATTGAAAGTGCAACATTTAATAGATCTTCAGTTAGCTATACACGAGGCAATTCATTTAAACTAACAAAACCTCAGGTTGCAAATAATTTGACTTAAATCAATATCAAAATCGTGCAACTAACATTTGGAATGTTTTACAGTACGTGACAAATCTATGCTGTTATAATACGTTCTGTTGGTGTATTTAAGAATTTGATAAATGATATAAATTTTAGCAAATATTGCAGGGTTTCCTAATATCCCATTAGGGTCTAGTATAGTCTAGATTTGTGTGGACAACGTATCGATTTTCCATAATACCTGCATGTTGTCCGCTTTGATTGCACTTATCTATGTTATTATACTAGTGAGAACTCTTTTATTATACAATAAACAAACAGTGCAGCAATAGACCTTTTGCACTGAAACGTCATCGTCAAATATAATTCCAAAATGTATTAAAGATGGTGTCTGTTGCGCAATATTACGCAACTATTGCGCAATACTACGCAATAGCCTGTTTTGCATAACTGCACGTATAACTGATGACAACGGGCTTTCAGGAGGCTGCAAAGAAAATTTTGTGATACAGTGATCCTCTGTGATTCGTTTGGGTGTCATTCCAGACGTTGACTGGCCTCCAGTGATTCGTGACGGTCCTAAACGATCAGCTGAAAGCGCAAGCCGTTACGCAATGGGCCACGCCATATTTACTTGTATTTAGATACAAAGCTGTGCGTTACTATGGTTACTGAAGCTGTGCAAAACCTCTATTAGGGTTAGAAGCATCCACATATGCCTTCACACTAAACAACTTACTCACGACCAATCTGCACTAAAATCAGTGGAAAACTCAAATCGGTTTCAAATGTTAAGAAAATATGTATGACAAAGACAAAAGCTGATGCTAACCTTAGAGTAAACGTTCTGCAACCAATACAAGCCCAGTACAACATAGAATAACCTGGTGTACCATAGTTGAGGTCTTTCACTTCTCCAACCATTACAATCTTAATCACATAAACACTTAAGCAGTGACAAAGGACAACACATATTATAGAGCCCCATTAAAACATATTACACTGCGGTATATGTAGAATATTTTACAATAACGTATTTCACAGTTAGCCTCATAATTACAACTGCACACTATAAAAATCACAATAAATTAGCTACTACATCGTCGAAAACACTTTACAAAATATATCTCTAGTAACGTAACAAAATTTACGCTTCAAAACAATTCTTCACATATTTGATGATCACTACCTTCAGAACGAATGAATCACGATAGACAGTTAAATGAACTTGTGTAATACACACGAATCACAGAACCTTTGAACGAAGGATGAACTATTGAACGACTCAGCCAAGACATTCGAGACAACAGCAAGAATCGAGTAGAACTTTAGTTCAACTGCCAAGCACGACGTGCCACGACCTCAGAAAATTTAACTTGAATCTTACAGACAGAAACAGTGTGCTGTTTTACTTGAAAAAATGGAAATGTCTGGAGGATTGGATAAGCGAATAGTAGATCAATATAATTTTCCCACGTGGAAAACAACAAAGTGTTTGGGTGAAACATGCCCATCTTCAGCCGGATCCCTTGAAGGAGGACTATACTGGGCACAGGGTAGCATGAATGAGAATAGACTGGAAGAAGTGAGGGTCAAGTGATAGGCAGTATCTTTGAGTTTGAACACCTTAACATGTTTTGTCACATTTTCTCATAAACGGCAAGAAACAAAAACTATTCACTAGTGGATGATGAACAGTAGTCATGCACAAATATAGCACATTGTAGCTGCGTATAAATATAGTGCAAGAATAGAGTCGTGGACTAGTAAAGAAGCACAATGACCCGCATCTACAAGCTACATGACAAGAGACACGATGCCACGTCAGCTACGTGACAAGAGACACGATGCCACGTCAGCTACGTGACAAGAGACACGATGCCACGTCAGCTACATGACAAGAGACACGATGCCACGTCAGCTATGTCTCTGTTCGGCAATACGATTGGCACTGTCACATACATCTGCTGAGTAGTAAAAATTTGACAGCAGTCATAACATTAATAAAAAACGATGACAATCAAAACACTTTTTGAGGGGTTTTGACCTGCGAGGGGGGGGGGGAGGGGAAGCACCTGTGGGAACCAGACCCTTTCAGGCTAAATAATCCCCCATGATTCTGAAACAACTAGTAAAAATAAACATTGAAAAGGGTTTCTACAGCCAGATAAAAAATCTTTATAGATGACCCAAAAACAAGCGTCAAACAAGACAGAACTCAACGAAGACGAATACTCAGATGACTCATAGATACGAGTCAGAGCAATGACTCATAGATATGACTCATAGATATGGCCCTGCATTGAGTCCAAGGGATGACTCATACAGATGCCTCATAGATATGACTCGGCGATGAGTGAAAGCGATGACTCATAATGATGACTCATACAGATGACTCATAGGTCAGTTGCTGTAGACGTTCAATGCCCGGCGAAGACTTCAAGCACAACGACGAGCGTATTCCGGTGCTCACGGTCCACATCATCTCCGCCGCCTCGATGCACTGATGCCCAACGCTCGACATGGTTCGTAACCGACGGCGACCACCGTGAGACCCGGAACGTTTCTCCTTGGATCTGCCGTGTCGTGACACCTGCGACGTGTCGTGACTTCTCTCCGACAGAGCGGGAGACATGAGATTCGAATGAGGAGGAGAAGTCGGAGAAGTGAGTAGACACGGAGCACTGATGGATCGCTGGATGTGCGATGAGTTTCTGCGAGTAAACTCTGCTCGCTTCACTTCCGCCGCAAGAACAACAGTCATCTGTGACGAGGAGAGACTCGTAACATCAAACGAATTCCTTCTCCTCCGTACCCCGACCTTCGCTCGCTGCTGCTGCTGGTGCCGCGGGGAGATGAACGAGTCCCACGACATGACGTTGCGTAGGACCGAAGACGTCGTCGCGTTTTGCTTTGCGGAAGAAATCGGCGAGATTTTCGAGCAGGCAGTCACCAGCCGATCTGCAGATGTATTTATTGCCCCAGATCTAACATCGCGCGTACATTTATTTGACACGAGGGGAGACAACGGTTTCACGCCCTTGGGCGAGGAAGAACTGAGCGGATAACTGAACACATCCTTCTGCCTCGGCGTGAAAGAGTCGGGCATGAAGGAATAGGCTGCATGACGACTAGTGGTAGGGGATGAACACAAAGGCTTAATGTTCATAGCATCACTCGACAACATCTTCTTAATCACTACGACGTTCCTCTGACAGTCACCATCTGCTCGACTCTCGTTCAGTGAAACATCTCCGAGTCTTTCTACGATAGAGTGATCAGCGCCGTCAATGTTGTCAAGACCAGCGGAATCTTTACCGTCTTGCAATCCTCCTCCAGCCAATGCTGTTGGTGCAAGAATGCGCGACTGATCATGAGATGCACCGTCAAGCACGTTAACTGAAGCACGAGAACTAGCACAGCTAAGTGAATCGTCTCTGATTGAAGAAATGGCTGAAACGTTCAGTTCCGACTCGGGGTGAAGCGAGATGAGAGAAAGGTCGTCCGCCTTGGTAGCAGCATGCATGACGTGACTCCTGGATGGAGTGCTCGCTCCGTGATGCCTCGTGGACGACTCGCTTGCATCACTCCCTGCTACCTGAACCTCGTGCACATGCTTACGATGACTCTCTGATCTCTTCTCACTCGCTCGCTTAGACTTCTCAAACTCGTCCTTCCTATCCCTGTCATTCTGTTTGTCGAGTTCACCAGACGGCCGGACAGGTTTCTCACCATGCGTGCTGTGAGGCAGTACATTAGTCACAACGTCTACAGAGCCACTGACAGCAGCACTACCAGCCACATCACTCACCTTAGCATGAGCTGTTGGCAATGTGCCATGTCTATGCGTGTGCGAAGTGACCGGAGCTCTAGCATGGGGTGATGAGACGGTTTTCGAGTGCGACGATCCATCTTTGCTAGAGCTCTCACTCAATGGCACTGCGTACTTGGTTGTTGATGCAACATAAGCAGTAACAGAAATCTTGCCAGGATCATCCAGTCTAGCTTCTCCGCCAAGTGTACTACTCTTACCCTCCTCAGTCCTACTCAACTCAGACAGAAGCAAACTTTCCCTACGTCTCAAATCCGCTGCAGCGTCTCTAGTGCTCTGACTGTGTCTGCGAGGTCTCCTTGCGTCGTGAGGACTCGAATCTGTGACCTCTTTCTTCACTACAAGATGAGATTCTCTTCGTTCAGACGTCGCTCTGCCCTTGTGCTTCGTCTTGTCCTTTCCCGCATCTGCCTCGTGCTTGCTTCTGTGCTTCCCTCTACCATCCTTGCTGTGAACTCTGTGCTTTCCTCCGTCCCTCTCGTCCCTTTCTTTACTACTATATTTACTCCCGTTTGCATCATCTGAACTTTGTTTGTCTCCGATATCATCGCTATGCTTCTTTCTCAGCCTCACACCACCGGTAGAACTACCAGTCGGCTTTTCTTTAGCCTCACTCTTACTACCTGTAGCCGCGGTACCTACAGCTGTCGGTCCTTTAGCCTCAGTCTTGCTGTTTGTAGCCGCGGTACCAACAGCTGTCGGTGCACTAGTTTCAGTCTTGCATTCCTGGTTGAACGGTTCGGCAATGTGGAGGGACTTGGGCGGGACTGACCTTGCTCGTGACCTTGGAGTGCCCTCCTCCTCTCCTTGTTTCCTGTTCTTGCCCGGATCGATAATGATGATGCTACTGCGACGCAGGACTTCTTCGTCGATATTTCGCTCGTTGTAGCCGAGAGACGAGGACGTGCTGCCGATTGATGCGTACACACTCGCGCACTTCTCTCTTCGCCCGGACGCCTTCGCAGACGTGAAACTGTCGTGCGACGACTGACGCATCAGCGATTTCTTTCTCTCTCCGCTCCCTCGTTCCAACGCTGCGCAACATATAAACAGAGGATAACCATTTACATTAGAAGTTCATAAACCATTTTTTATAACTCATATGGATCATGATAATTCTGTATAATTAGAATAGTATAATTTTACATACTGGTGATGGGTATTGTGTTCATACATTGAATGCATCAAACCTGTTCCCTTTAGTCTTTCTACTACAAGCAGCAGAGTGACACTGAGTATTGTCATCACCTCCATAGCCATGAACACGATAAATCTTACCTCTCATTAGCTAGATCAACAACACATCTCATCTCTCATTGGTTAGATCAATAACACATCTCATCTCTCATTGGTTAGATCAACAATACATCTCATCTCTCATTGGTTAGATCAATAACACATCTCATCTCTCATTGGTTAGATCAACAACAGAAGTCACAACTCTGTGTTCTTAAACCAGTCGGGCAGTCAACATTGCAGTTTTACTGAAGCCCAGGAGATCTGACTCAGTCTGGTCTAACAGCTTCTATAACTCATACAGGACACTAACAAAAGCATCAGTCAGCCAGCAGTGATGCCATGATACATAGAATCTAGACTCTGTTAAAGCCATGGAGTTAACTACAAGTATAGAGAGAATAGAATGGAATACTATTCTCCACATCTGTGCAAGGAAGGACAGAGTTCTTACCCAGGAGTTGTGCTTTCTCCAGCAACTGCTGGTCCATGCCAGTGATGCACATAGCATTAGCCGGATCTGTCTCTCCGTCCTCCGCCGGAACATTCACATCCTCATCCCACGAACCAAAGAACCAATCACACTAACACAAACACATAACAGTAATATAACAAACACTCACACTAACATAAGAACCACTCACACTAACAAAAACATACTTTTACAATAAGTATCATCATCATTAGTGCTCTGCCCACAGACAGGTCCTTGGTACCCATTTCCTCCACAACTCACGGTTTTTTGTTTGTTTGTTTTGTTTGTATTGGCACGTCAGCACCAGGGGGCTATGTTGTGCCTTTGATATGTTAGTTGTTC
>JAQFYQ010003976.1:0-10250 GCA_034694885.1 Buchholzia appendiculata | reverse complement strand
TACCGAACACAATCAGTCGTTGCGGGGAGGCGAACCGTCTACCTCTTCGCTGCTAGACGAGCGACGCTACCGACTGATCTATTCGGTCACTCCATTGTATACGCCTCTATTTAAACAAACTGTTAGCTCTTACATGAATACATAATTATTCTCGACAAATATTCAAGCCAGTCTTGACATTTAAGACAGAAAGACCAGCTGGATATCCACAGGAATCAACTTTCTTTTAGAAATTGACACATGATGATGATGACACGATCATTCATAATGCACAACCATAATTAGCATGAATTACATGGATTCCAATGGAACAACATACTCCAGTGGACAGGTAGTGGCAGCTCATCAATATTTGACAGCTAACTTACACAACGCTGATCAAGGCTTTAAATACAATCAAGATAGCATAGTAGCACTAGAGGTCACACATGGCAAGATAGCATAGTAGCACTAGAGGTCACGCATGGCATGCATCTTGCAAACACAGCTTCAAACAACAAGTGCTGCTGCAACTCTAAATACATCTGCATATACATTCACGAAATGTATGACATGTTCTTGAATACATTGTATGTTGTAATGACATAGGGCCTCCTGTATCTAAGATAGCACGAGTTGAGACAGTGCCTAGAGATGAGATGTATACAAATGTACTTCCTGGGCTCGATACTCATTCAGGTATACACAACCAGATATATCACCATCAGACTTGTATGCAATTGTACACACACTATGTAACATATAACTACGATACACCTTGCCAGCTACAGCAAGAAGCCCTGTTGTTGTAGACTGCCATTGGAGACAACACATAAATACTAGAAGTTTTGCATCTACCATTTTAAAAATATTACAACTAAAACATTTCAAATCACTTTAATATAAAGAAATTCGTTTTTGTTATATTGCCAGATAGTCTATACTGTGAAACATAATATCTTGATCCTTAAATAAATATAAAAATTATTATTTCAAAGAATATATAATTTAGTATTGCTATCTGCTACAAAAAATATTAGCAATTCTAATTAGCCACCTATAATCACAAACATCCAATGAACAATTAATACTACATTGTTTTATGTCTATCCATTTCAACACCTGTTCAACAACTTATAGTAACAGACACTGTGATAAAAAATCGACTATAAAACTAACTTACCCATAATGTACTGCCCAGTTTCAACTCTATAAATATCTTACATGTGATGCCAGCAGAAGTTACACAAAAATCTGTGACAGTTCTGCCAAAAGCAAGGCCCACTTTAATTCTGGAACTACAAAATTCTAATCTCATGTTCTATGATATTCTCCATCATTTATACCAAAAATTGAAATATATAACATCCAGGATACTAGTCACAAAATACCTTGGAAACACTGCAACACACAAGTCATCAATGCTGGCATGCACAACTGCAAAATATTACAAAATAATCTTCCACATCTTTAGACATCATAGTGGTTTAGATTATTTAGTAACTTTCCAACATACAGATAAACTGTACTCCAAATAGAGGCAGCATTAAGTTTACTCCTAATTTAAACCTTACCGGGATGCACATAGAAAGCGACATGTGTCAAGTGACACATGTCAAGTGACAGGTGTCAAGTAACACGTGTCAAGTCAAAGTGACAGGTGTCAAGTTAAAGCGACAGGTGTCAAGTGACAGGTGTCAAGTCAAAGTTACACATGTCAAGTCAAAGTGACAGGTGTTAAGTCAAAGCGACAGGTGTCAAGTCAAAGTGACGGGTGTCAAGTCAAAGTGACAGGTGTTAAGTCAAAGTGATAGGTGTCAAGTCAAAGTGAAGTCAAAGTTACAGGTGTCAAGTCAATATAAACAAACTTCATAACAACGATACACATCTCGACAAGCAGCAACACTGCACAGCAACATTCAATACATGAGAGGGCACGAGAAGAAGACGAAAACGGAGTCAGGGGGGACTTGTGGGGAGATAGCGTGAAAAATAGAGATGCACAAATGTAATGTATACAAAACGATTTAGAACAACAATTAAGCTGAGACTAATCACAACCTTCGGCAGGCACCAGCTTGCTCGGCTTCATAAAGCCGAAGCCGTTCAAGCCGCTCGTCTGAGAACAGAGCTTGTACGAATCGGCGCAAAAATGTGATGCCGACTTTGTGGAAATGTGACGAGCCGCATCAATACGAATAGGCTTCTTGGACGGCAGTTCTGCAACCGGTTTGCTGCTTGAAATCTTATTCGATGAACTTGATTTAGTCGAATCCCAAGCGGCTAGAGACGACGAAACGTGAGCCAAGTCCGGTGTGGCGATGTCAAGCGAGTCGACCATCTGAGACACCGGGATGATCTGCTTTTCAAGAGAAGCCTGAACCTTATCCGCCGGCACAAAGACCCTGTCCTGGGGAGACTTGTCCAGAATCGTCCGAATTTTATCCAAAGAACCGGCAGCAAGTCTGTCGGACGAGCTCCAGCTTCGTTCTACCGACGCCTGGATCTTATCCAGATAGCGTTTCTTCGGCTGGATGTCCTTGAGATATCCGTTGTGCCGGATGACATCTTGGCTGGCGGGCGTGTAGGAACTGGCTCTCAGGTCGTTGCCTACGTTGTCGATCATCGAGAGGTTGTACATAGAATAGGCTGGATCATCGGTCACTTCCTGGACAATGTCGAGGAAGTCGGGAAGTTTGAAGTCATCTCCTTTCAGACTTGTGTACGTCTCCAGTATCACAAGTCCTTTGCATCTGCAACACACGAGAATCAGATATTTTAATGAATGATATTTTAAATTAGACAGTAGAATGATATTTTAAATTACCTTGCCGTTGCAACAAGAACATTTGAAACATCACATGTAATCACAAGTAACGCTGTTTGAAAATATGCAAAAAAAATTGCTCATTGTATTACTTCTACGTAATTCTATATCATAAATACATCTGTACTTACGAGTACCACTACACACAGAGCTAATAAAGCACTAACTAACTGCTAATTCTGCATGCTAATTTTCATAGTAATACTTTCTAAAGGATTTACTGAAAACCCCAGTGACTGCTATGCCTAGTCATCCATTTGTTCAAATCACAATATTCATATAATTTGCATGTGACACCGAACCGAATAACTATCCGCCACATTTCACATAATAATTACTGTACATAATAAGAAGAAACCCTGAATTGTTAACACTTCAGCCTCAAACTCAATTTTAGTCGCAATCAACTAGGACTGACATTTGATCACAGTAGGCACATTCAATGTTACAACATCTGCATGGAAAGTTTTCCTGTGTGTGTTACACTACCTCTGCGGGCACGGCTCCTGGTAGATATCCATCTGGAAGTACTGGTTGTTCCAGAGAAAGCAACGTCGTTTCTTGTACACGGTGCAGTGCTCGACGTGTTTCTGCGCCAAAAGCAGCTGGACAAAGAACAACATGGCACATATAAAGCACAAATCACATATATATATATTACTATCAATAACACATGTATTACTATTACGTGTATTGGATCAATACGAGTACTTACTTATGAACATGTAAAGTTATCAGAGCATCCACTCATGTGCGAGTCAACCCACGACACGACTAGATTCAACTTACATTCAAAGTGAAAGAGCCCCGTTATATAATTCTATTCATAAAGTTCTACATTTACTATATTTAGTTTTCTGATCAAATTTTTGCTCTCACAATAATAACAACGAGCAAGATTAGTGACATGCCAACATAATTCTTTCCAAAAAGCCAAAGAATCCCTGCTTTAAATATAATTTATAGAGACTTAGTGAAACTACAGCAGCTGTTATGATAACTTCATTCACAATAATAAATAACAACTATTCAGATTTAATAATAAAAGTGATGTATATAAGCAATACATTTCCAGCAAAACTTAACATGCAATACAATCGTTGATTATGCTAACCTCGTATTCTCGCAGTGTAATTTCAATCTTTAACTCTGGATTCTGATCAACAGTGACATCGGGTCGACGTATCGTGTGAGTATATGTCCAGTTACCTGTAAACCAGACAATACATTAAGCAATATAACATACAAACCAGGCCACACATAAGCAATGTAACATTGTATCAAAACAACAAATAAATAATATTAAAAATAAAATACAAATATGGAAAACCGTTCAATACATTGACAAATTCATACAACAAATAAATGAAACAACGTATAGCATTATTCTTATAATATCCAAACTACTCGATTCATTAACCACAAACAAACAATGCAATATATAAACATATGTATCAAAATATAATATAATATAGATATATAAATATTTTAATGCCAGTACGATAAAATGTAAGCAATAAATATTCAACACAAACCATTTCATGCTATAAAATATATCCAGTTCTTTAATAACTGATAATAACATTATCTTCACCCATTTAAACGCTAATATTCGATTTTGCAACCTGTCTGTGCTGTGTAAAGGCATAGACTTTAGCCAATGACCCTTCATTATCATTGAACTCTTATGACCCCATGCCCCTGACAACGCCAGGAATGGGGTGATTTCCCTTCCTTAGAGAGTCACTGCATTCTCAGATTCAAGTGGAGGCAAGCATAGGCTAACCGCCAAAACCATGAAAACTAAAGAGCACATGTTAGTTACCTACACTTGGGTTACATCACTGAACAGACTAGTGTCCCTTAATCGTACGACGTGCACTTTATCGAGCTGTGCCGTGGCAGTATTCTCCATTTTTCCTTCCTACCCGTGGGGAACCACTTTAGATAACAGCTGCCCAATTAAATTTATCGTTTCAATAAATTGAATAAACAAATAATTAATACAACTGTCAAAGAGGTTTAGCATCAATGGATAAAACACTGGAATCTAATAGTCAGCAACGCTTACAACAACAGGACGTATGAAACAGTTATTGATTGTTAGTAGTGGTCAACAATGAACAACTAAACAGCTAAGATAAATTACAAGACCTACATTGAACAAATCATACACAAAATAAAAACTCTTGGTCAGGCTCAAAAGCACGTTGTCATGGTTATGAGAACATGGCTACTTGGCTTCTACAATTTACAATTCTATTTGTAAAGAAAACTAGTCCCTGCAGAAGCAAGAGATTGTCAATTACATCAATAAGAAAAATATTTTATGCAAAACAGTTATGAATTGCAGTATAATCGATAACTTCAAGTTTTACAGCCTATATAGCACCGATGATAGATCACAAAACTGCAAAAACTACGATAAAAGTTAAAAGTAAGCTGTACAATGTACATATCAACTGTTAACACAAAACCACACACAAACAGATACTTGCAGAACTTCATGCCAGGATTAAACAACGACAATTAATATCAGATTGAACAACTCTTTTGAACGTTAAAAACAGTTGAATTCACTCGGTCAGGAGGGGGTCATGCATGAAAAGACATACTCATGTCAACATCTGTGCCATAGATGAAGACGCTTTGGGTCGGGGGCAAGCGGAGTCCCTGGCCCACTCGTATACTGCAGATTTGGATCTGACTTCCAGTCACAGTTTCTGTACGAGCCCAGCACATACAGTTATAAACTGGCATGTCGATACGCTATGACTATATCGAATAGGCTAGGCGAATTGGCTAACCATTTAATAGTTTGATTAATATGTTGCAAAACATTTTTCAAAAGCAAGATTTTCTACACTATTTCATAATGCATCGAAGCTCAACACAACAAACTTCACTGGTAATAATGAATCAACTAATTATCCCAACAACTCTAACTAATCAATAAGATGAAACACTTTACTTGATCATATATTAGCATGTTGCAAAACAATCTTAAATATCTGTACGTTTCCAAGATAGGCATTTCTACCATTTTTGTCACAACTGCTTTGTTTACAATATGTTATACAATTTTAAATAACATCTGGAAAAAATGAACATACTACATGGGAATATACTACAGTAATTGCAATGTGTTATTTAAAGTTTATACCTAAAGCTTTAAAAATAACCAGTTCAACACTATTATGGCAAAAGGCATATGCTTTTGACAAATTCGTAAAAAATTTGAAAAATTCTGAAAGACTGCACAAAAGTGATAAATGTGATGAGAACAATACCAAATTTCTACTCGTGCTACTACAGTAAAACACTAAAGTATTTGACTTACTTTACAATGCTCGACTGATTATGGTCACTCACCGTTCTGTCCACGTCGACGAATCCTAGCTTGCATCTTGTGATTGGGCGTAGCAAGGTAATCATGAGCAACAATGAAGTCTTGAAACTGCGGGCAGATCTACACAAGCAACAGCACTCAACATCAACATCTCTGGTATACAACTGTCTCTATTATACAAATGTCTCTAGTATACATTATGAATTGTGCATGGAATTGTGCGTTCTACAGAGATGCAATTATGAAAATTTGAACACAATCTATATGACCAGTCACAGTTCAAAGAGATAGTCACAAACGTTGCAAAAGCATTGAAGAACAAATTGCTCTGAAAAATGATGCAACATTTACGCCCATATTGCGTTGGTGGTCAGCACCTCAGTCTGTCCCAGATCAGTCTGTCCCAGATCACAGTGAAACAGTTCTCATCGTCATGTCTACCGAATCACCGGGGCTAACTGAGTATTGGTCGGATACACTAATTTGATCAACTGTAAACAATAGATTGTAAACAACACATTTTTCTAAACGATAATAAACAAGGCATATTCTGAAAATGAACTACAAAATGAATTCAGTTTACTATTAAACTGAATGGATAAAGGATACTTACACTGAAAGACAGCTGTTTGCGACACTGATAACAAATAAATAGTTAACCTTTATGACAAAGCCCAGTAAATAAAGTTAGGATAATCAAATGAGTAAAACTAACGGCTTTGTCTGGCAGCGAGCGAATGAGGAACTTTCTTTTCTTACTATCCAATGACAGTCGATCACCGGGCTCAATGTAGAGATGATTACACACCGACTACAATACACAATAAAGATGTGCACACACTGAACATTAAACCTGAATATGCACAGTAGAATCAGCATTAAAGATTCATACACACTGACTGCAATCAGCACACAAAGATGCTCACACACTGACCAAATTAATATCACACAATAATAAAAGGAATAACAAACAAACAGTTTCACAGGCACAACATTTCAGTTTATTGAGGGACGGTTATATCCCCAAGGTCCAATTTTCAAGGTCCATTTTCTAACACATTTATCATTTACAGGATAGACCAATGACTCGACAATTCAATTATTTAAATAATTTCAGAATGCCTTCAACAATCAACGTCGTAAAGTCAATCATTTATGAGGCACATTTACTATATACTAATTCCGGCTTTACATCATCCTCTTGACTTCTTTCATCCTCTGAAAGTACTGTTCTCGATATTGCAACTTTGTGCATATCACATCGAAAACAGTAGCTTAATGCAGCACAGAATTATGGTTGAATGCCCGACGCCCGTCCTACTACAAGTGCGACTGGCGCATCAATATCAAATCTTTTATGCACAATGTGGAATACAGTGAACCTCTTTGCAGTGTTAACACTGGACAGAAAGTAATTAAAAGCACAGAATAAATGAACAGGAATCAAACTTACCGATATCATACGAACAATCTTGCTCTCAAACCCGGTGCTGTTGTCAATAACTGAGAAATACGGATGTCCAACCCAAGTCTAACAACAGAACATGCATATAGGTTAAAAGGCAGTCCATCCATTGTACAACATATAAATTAAAGAACACATAAAAATAAAGAATATCGCCAAAACATTTGAAAACAATTTATGCTTTAAATGAGCAAACAAATATGGACTAATGATATTTGAATGATACAATAAAGAGACCACAGTACATCGGCAACACTGAATCTGCTGCATTGTCAATAGGGATCAAGTACAACTGTAGTAGTATAGATTAATAACAGTGGACTTGCATATCAATTTACTTAAAACCCAAATACACCGTTTTGAATAAACAAAGGGTCAACACAAGTTTTTATAACCTGGATCTATCAGTTCTAATCATTTTGCCTCTAGCTGTCGATCTTAACACGCTTCAAGCTATCACACTGCATGATCTGCAAGTCCCAAATTGGTGAACCAGAAGATATGCACAGTACAACATGTCCTCCAAGCAAGCCCGCTTCAAACCATCACACTGTACAATTTTTTTAGCCTGAACTGGCCCAGTCTCAAGCTTTCTTTTGACATTGATTGGGGGCTCAACGGCACATCAGTACAAATAGGCCATATTGTGCCTTCAGTGGATAAAACCATAACGTTTAAATTCGGTAACAATAGAAGTATAAGCTAAAATTAATTAATACAACAATTAAAAATTTAAAACAATAGCTTTCCCAAAACACAAAACTCATCTCAGATATTGTTACCGATGATGCAACAAGCAGCAAAAATGTAATATATATACAAAACTGTATGCACCTGTGAATACATGTCGTCCAGCTTGGCAGCGAGTGCCATGGCCTCCGTTCTGTTGGGTTTGTTGCCGGCCCTCGGGTAGAATCTCTCGGCTCCCTTGGCGGCAGAGACCATGTGCAGGACCTGGTTGTAACGACTGTCTCTGAGATCTACGTTGTTCCACCCGGTACGTTTCATGATCATCTTGCGTTCCGCCTCCGATAGACCTGCACACACACAGAACAGCACCACGTGTGTTGCTGCTCTCTATTCACGGCGGATAGTACATCACTAAACCGCGGTCAAACCATGCTCCTTCAGGGATAGTCGGATACCTGGAGAGTTATCAATAAGAAGAGCAAAGAAGACAGATATTGAAGATATAAGTCCTAAATGTCATAGGCTCAGATGTTACACATTTGAACATTCGCATAAACCATGAAACATACGCCGTTTAACACTTATATTCATTAAACTCACAACACCGATATAAATTTAACTTCATTTTTACTTGCTACAAAAATAAATAAATAAAATAAATAAATTATTCAATCAAATGAATATTAACAAAACAGGATTTTTATTTTTCGTCAGAACTACAAATTCTTACGACAAAAACCTGCCAAAACATGACAACAAATTAAGCGATTTTCATTCGGCAAATTAAAGGCAGTTATCACAAACGTTCTCTACATCAAAAACTGTATTCATTATAACATAACTCCAAAATATCAACAACAAAAATGCAGAAACGAATATAGACTAGAAAAGAGCGCTAACCGCACAGCATGGAAAATAATAATGCGCCATTTCACAAAAATGCCTGCAAAGAACCTGCAAATCAATAACTTTCACTATGCTCAACACAGGACCTAACAAAATGTTCTAGCTTAAACATCATCAAATGTACAAGTAGCACTCCTGTATCTATATAATATTAGCAACTTAGATAAACGAGATAAACGAAGTTAGTGATTGCTCCCACGCAAATTGATAACAAAAGTCGACCCCAGATCTAACAATGTTGGTAAACACTCATCTAACTGCAAGTCATTCAATAACTAAAAATTTACAAGTACCACTGTTCTGGATAGAAGACAACTTAAAGCTAAATGGCGGTACTTTGCCAACTTGAGTCCTTCAGAACAGCATCAACACTCAACTACTTCTCTTATCAACTTCTGAACGCCGCCGCCAGCTCTCCATAGATACTCCAACCCGCAAGTCATCAAACCACAGCACACCATACTAGGCTATGCTTGCACTGTTAGCTATGAACTGAGCTCTAATTCTAATAATAATAATCTATTCCCAGTTCCAACTGCAC
Source organism: Buchholzia appendiculata (assembly GCA_034694885.1). Classification (NCBI taxonomy): domain Eukaryota; kingdom Metazoa; phylum Annelida; class Clitellata; order Enchytraeida; family Enchytraeidae; genus Buchholzia; species Buchholzia appendiculata. The sequence continues at coordinate 493 of JAQFYQ010003976.1, read as the reverse complement.
CACTGGCACTTCTCCTAGATTCATTGATTCTGCTTTCACTATGTTGATCATGCCGAATGCCAGGAATGACAACTATTCAGTTTCTTCAACAGCTGAAGTATTTGCTTTATCCCTTGCATTAGGAGTTTAAACACGACGCGATGACAGCAGAGAAAAACTGATACATGTCCAATATATCATATATAATCACCACCTAGATAAAATATCTTCACAAAAACAAATAACAATGTTGAATGACATGAGATATTGTAAGAAAAGCACATCTGATCTGCGTAGCAGAGGCAACGACCTACAGAGCAACGACCTACAGAGACCCTTCTCTCCTCAGTACAGCAACTATAGACAATGGGGAGTATAAATAGATCATCCTTCCAATTATTGTTATTGCTTTCTCCTGAATAACATCACACCCACACGCACACAGACCTACACCAGATGGTGAAGAAACTCATAGTGAATAAAAAATAGGATGCGTGCAAGAGAGAGAGAGAGA
>JAQFYQ010003975.1:0-10250 GCA_034694885.1 Buchholzia appendiculata | reverse complement strand
TTTTCACTACACCAAATTATTACTACATTTATTTCAATCAGCTATGGACAACATTCGATACATTTACTTGTGAAATATGCAGCTATCACATTCTGTTCACATCGGAAATAACGACATATAAATACTAATACCTGATTTACTATTTGATATGAAAAATACATTGGATCTTATCAACTAAATAGTAGTTATAAATTAAAAATAATAAAAGTAATTCTAATTAAATAATAAATGATTATAATTAAAAATAATGAATATAATTAAAGCGGTAGGTAACACTTGCATTCACAGGTCTGGTTATTAAAAAACGACACGGAAAACAAAATAAACATAGAAAATCAGTGCTGTCCCCCAGGCATAAACCCACAAGGCCTAGGCCATGTAACTTTCAATGCATTCAATAAATTTATCACTCTTTACTGCGACTCTATTTGAGCTTCATTAGAGTAGTGGAAAATTGCTTCATGTAAAACCAATCATGTCCAACGACCTTGGCTGAGTAAACAGTAATAATTTGGCACGCGTGTTGTTGGCGACAAAATTAGAGACAACAAATAAGTGTCGACACTCTAGCCGTGCCATGTTCAAGCTGGACTCTGTCAGGCTACTAGTACATAAGCGCTAGATAATGGTATAATTTTTTTTAACTCTTTGAAAAAGACAAGCGTCTAGTGGTCTTTCGTGTTAAGTTATTACACGGCATAATAAATGTAATTCTGGTCCGTGAATGTGATATTATGAATAAAACTAAAACTAACTCTGGTCGGTGAATGTGATATTATGAACATTTACATGAAACTATTCAAAACAAAATAAACAAAATGTTTAATGAATGAGAATTAAACAATTTTTTCTTCTTCAATGAGCATCAAATTCAATGAGCAAATCCTCAATTCACCAAAATGAAGTTTACACACACACACACGCAAAAACAAATTTCAAACCCTAAATAGATAGATTTATCACTACAGCATGTATATATAGCATTATCACAAAATTATTATTCCTACAGTTAACTCATTTAATATTCCCTCATAAATTTAGTGTTATTAACTTGACATGATATGACACAGTAATTCTTCTAGTCACAGGTACTGTGCACAGTGTAACCACGCGGCCGACGTAAAACAACAAATAGACGTCATACACTTTCACTAATTACATATGCATGCATAATAATCGGTAAAGCGGGCATCGTTTTTTTATTCGGACTGGATAGATTGTTATCCTACTTCTTGTACACGGGAAACATTTAGTACATACAGCTACGGTACCACAACTAACATCTACTATCTAATGTATCATGCCGGAACTAAATTAATATTTACATTAAGTTTTGCTCAACATGTATCGTCTGTTACTACGCAAACGAATTTGAAGAAAACAAAATGTATATACTCCAACATAATCAGCTGCATTTTCAAATAACACAGATGGATAAAAGAGTATCGGATCAACAAATTTCGTAAAAATCAAACTGCAGTAAAGAACTTCATAATAAAATAAAATAAAGATGTTCATGATTATTTTAGTTTTTCCTAATTCAGCCAAGGAAACGAGTCCTTGTCATCAAACCATAACTTGGCTAATATTGCTACGACAGGCTTGCTTTAACACATCTGTCAGTAGCGGTGTACCGCATACCATGATGCGCAAAGTTGTCAAGAGAGGCAGAACTAGTGTCTATAGACTCGATCTATTTATAGGACGTCACAGCTTTACATAGTTCCACTTGTCCACTGAAACGCAACAAATAAATACAAAACATATATTTCGCGCTTAGACTATAATTTACAAAGCATTTTCACTTGATAATTCATCAACTAAGCATTTGTACAGTGATGATTAAAATGGCCAGCTTCCATACTAAATGTACTGCTTTTTCCAATACGTTTATCAAACTATAATACATCAGCATCTGAATCAATAGAATAATAAGAATGTTTTCCCAATAAGATTTTCGTCCACAGCAATCAACCGTTTAATGCACACCAACTAATTGCTTAACAATAATATTTGTGCCGTAAAAAACATTCACAGAAGATGCAACCAACAAATTAATAGTGGAGCTCTAAATACAATACAACCTTCAAAAAGTACATCGCAAAAAGTAGACATTCATATTGGTTCACTTATCATTGATGACATTTTCATTACACTTTAATCGCGGTTGGCATTCTGAATATATCATCATCATAATCATCGCTAGTTCATAGTCTCTTACTATTCACTTTAGCAAGATATCAACACACAATCACAGTCGTGCTTTTAACATGCATAATCATTTTAATAATAACTCTCCATATCTCGACTACAGAGATGGAGAACAGAAAGGAAGAACAAACTGAAAATGTGAATCGAAGAAATTGGATACAAACCTTCAGTCGGAATGGAATGAGCAGGTCCATGAGCGGATTCCTAGCAATGACAAAAAGCACAATAACCAACAACAGTAACCAACTGTTCATCTAAATATTAGTAAGTAATCCTTGGATTCTTTTCCATTCATCTAACACACTTCATCATTGCTTGAAAATTGTAAGGTCTACCTTACTAATCATATTAACAATTACAACTTTATACCAAAGTAATTTCGGTTTAAAAACAACAACATAACACAACCTTTTCCAATTTATACAAAATTATATTATAACAACATCTTTTCTAAACGATAAACAATATCCAAGAAGGTTAAGTTGGACATCGAAAATGGACTTGGTAAAAACTAGCCACTTGCCATTTGATGCCATGAATAGTGGTGGTCTGGAACTTTTTTTATGGGAACATGGCCAACCTCGGATAGTGGATATTAATCGATTAGTGCGTGAATTTGAGTGATCAACAATACCAGCAATTGACTAGTCTATATACTTCTGGAAAATGAAATAATGTAAAGTAATTATAATTCAATCGCCTGCAGTACTTACAGCCTCAACAGCAGCTTTAGCTTCGTCCTGCTTGATATTGAACACACTGCCCGCCACGGTTGTATTAGCACTGAAAAAAAACATAAACAACCATCTAAATTTCTTCAATTCAATTAGTAGACACCCTTATGCTGTATCAGAATTAGGGAAATTTTAGTTGCAACATAACATGCAACATATGAAAAAATTTACCTTTCAACTTCAACGTCAAAGACGTCAATGGCAGGAAGAGTACCAAATATTAGTGAATATTAACTGAATATGACAGTTCAGTATTTGCTGAATGCCAAAGTTGGAATTACAAAAAGAATTCATGCCATTTCTTGACAAAAACAAACATTAAAAAGCGAAACATCAAACATCAAAATTAACGAAAATAAATAAATGTTACATTCGACTTAACGTGACCATGTCAAAGCTGAATGCCATTTAAATTGAAAGATATTCACATAACATTTCAAAAATTGTATGCATCTATATTTTAGTAATAATAATTAATATATTCCTAATAATAATTTATAATAAACACGATAGCAAAAATGTTAAACTTTATTCCACAATAATTTCTCGATTGCATCCTACATACATTTAACAGCGTCATATCAAAGTTTAAATAATTGTGTATTGTTATACATAAATAATTGTCAATTACTCAGATTCCTCTGAATAACCCACCCAAATTATGTTCCATAATTACACTGATCAGCATACTAGACATATGCAAGGGGTGAGTTTCTTCAGTTACATTTCTATCAAACTGCAAGCTTATAAGAAATGAAAAGAAAAATATCTGAGACTGCATTGTATGCATCGCGTAAAACATGAATTCATAACGAATGTCATGACGAACCAGTTGATCGGTGACTTTTCTGGGCTGTTGACAACTTTCCGCCACTGTTCGTGTGTCTCTTTGATTATATTCAGAGCAAATTCCTGCAACAAAACAAAGTGCAAATCATTTTAGACTTTTCTAGAATATGCCATCAGTTCATAGCTACACTGACTGGTATCAACTATCACTACACAATGAGTACATGTGAACATCATGAAACACTTAACATTGTAATGTAACAACTGTACAGTGCATATATTTATAAACATTTTAATAAATCTTTCAGTATTATTGTGAATTGGATATTTTTGCATTATAAATTCTCAGATAAGAAGATAGATGAATAAAATAATTTGCTGAAATATCCATCAACAAATTGGATTGTTCACAGTTCTAGTACTTCCACGTACAGAGTCAAGAAGAGATAAGCTATATCGGATGGCTCATTTTGTTAAAGTATAAAGAAATGTATAAATACCTTGTTTTTAGCCTCGCCATTAAATGCAAATTTATTTTCTGGTTTGCCGGTCGGGATCTTATAGATTCGGAACCACTCGTTAGTCGCCTGCACAGAAAAAACAATTTCCATAAAGGCAGAATATCAACATATAAGCAAATACTATGTGAAGCTGGTCAATATTGCAAAAGAATGCTAACAACTTATTCACTACAAATTATAAGTTAATCACAATTTGTTTATATCACCGCAAAATAGTATCTAACACTAACTCGTAATCACCATTTGCCTCCGTCTCTCCTCTGCAGTTCTTTTACTCTCATATGCATCAAGATTTGTCCGCATCATTATGCATCAGCATCTGTCTGATTTGTCCGTCATCCACCCACGTTAATCTTGTTGTCCCAGAATTTTCCGTCGCTGTACATACTAATAACCAAAAGTGTAAAATTGAATTTTTCTCATAGCGTAAATAAAGACACAATATAAATTTAACACTTTGGCTCACAGAAGTAAAATAATCATTAATTGGTTCGAGTAGAAATACCTTTAGAAATCCTGGCATGTGGGTTTCCACATCAGCGATGTCATTGAGACTGCTGGCCAGCGGGTCGGTGACATCAATTGCTATGATCTTCCAGTCTGTCTCACCTATGCAATCGTACACAATTTAAAATTAATTGTCATTTACTTATATTTTTTATTAGTATTTATTATTTCACTACATTTGATAAAACAGAATTAATTACACATAGGAAACATAATGCAGAATAACAATTTTAATAATCAAAATAAAACAATAAGCCAAAATGTTAACAAGTACAACATATTATAACAGAAGTAATAAAGGTATTAGGCCTAAATTAGGCCTAAAAGAAAACTTATGTATTATCATATACTACATTGAAAAGTGAATAAATTAAAATAATCTTGATCCAGTGTACCAAATCTATTTATTATTAGTAAAATTACCTTCATCGATCAGTGCCATAATTCCCAACACTTTCACAACAACAACAGCTCCTCGTGGGTGAACCTGAAAGCAAACAGACAACAATTTCACAAGGCTCTTATAAAAATCTGCTCACACAATCTATGTAAAAACAAGAATACGCTGTATTCATCAACTCCAATCGATATAATAACATTTACAAAATATAACACTGTACCACAAAATACGACCAGGACTGCCGTTAATTCACTTTGAAATTATACATAAATTATAAATGAATAAATATAAAAATTAAAAAAACTTCTGCCAATCAAGCTAAAAAATTAAAATTCAGCATATAACATAACTGAACAGATATTAACTTACCATGAACAAGCCTCATTATAACATTTTTCAACACAATTAATACTCACTTTCTGACCAATTTCACAGACATCAATTGGATCGTTATCGCCCTTCTGCTCTGTGTGGGGGTCGATGAAGCTTGGATCCTCCCAAGTCTACAAAGAGTAGCAACAAGCATATAATTAATCATGCATACAGCAATGTAACATCAATGATATATGCATGCAAGACTCAAGGCGTAAAGCTACAATTACTACAAATCATTATTCTTCAAAGCAGCTCATCACAAAATGTCCTTACGAAGACGATCAATTAAACAAAATAGACAAAGAGTATAAAATAATTAATCGGAGGATGATTCAAGAATGTGGCCTGTCTTACAATGTATGATTCAGTTGTTGTAAAATGCTCACCAGTGTTGCACACAGCAGTACTGAAGGAACCATCTCAAAGGACAGCTTTAGTTGCCCATCAAATGTACATAAGCAATGATATACATTGAACCTCAAATGTTGCAACAAGATCAACAATATCAAACACCAGAATTAAACCATCAACTTGATAAGAAATTGCTATCATTATATATTGCAGTACACTACCTGTGGTAGCGCTCCATAGTTCCAGATGTAGCCATGGTGAGGGAAACAATTGTCAACGAATCTTAGCTTGTCCTTCTTGATGTCCTGCTTGATGGGATTCAACTTGTCGTCCTTGCTAATCTGTAACAGTATAAAGTACGTACAGCCTTGAACATTGTACACGCTTACATGCAGTCAATTCATCCTTACTAATCTGAAACAGTACATACTGAGTACAATGGACGTATAGCATTGTGCACTGCACATCTGTACATGCAATCAATTCTTCCGTATATGTAGCATTGTACACTGTACAGTGTACATCTGTATGTGCAGTCAATTAATCTTTACTAATCTGTAACAGTACAATGTACGTATACGTCGTATAGCATTGAACACTGTACAGTGTACAGTGTGCAATGTATATATTCAGTCAATTCATCCTTACTAATCTATTCGACATCACAAGGACTTGGACAAGAAGAACAAAGAAAAACATAAAACAATTCAAGAAGTTCCCATATCCTTTATGGGGACTTCATCCCATAGATTTTACGGAAAATATATCTAGGATGAAAAATTAATGCCATTTCAATATTCATTCCCAGCATATAAATAACTAATAAAATGACAAGAGACATGCTCTACGAACGTAACCAGCTGGCACCATAAAACACAGCACAATATTAGAGATTTGTCCAACAACAAAGTCACATAATATATATATGCATTTCACACATATAATCTAAATTGAAGGCCTAACAGATTTTAAGAAGATAGAATGCTCTTGCTGACACTCTAAGTACTAATAGAATTTGGCATAGCATCGCCTGACCTCGACGAGCCCAAACATATCTCAACTAATAATCAAATCTACATTATATCTATCTAATTAATTACTCTCAGCTACATTAACACTAAATTAATTACTGATACACACTGCTATCAATCAGTGATTTATCTGCTGCCAAGAACGTGCGATTGCTTTCACAAGAGTCTCTTGACTACTGCAAACTCTATATCTATCACGCAATTTAGATACCAAACAGGTCAGTCCATTCTTCACTACATCGAATCTGATATAGTGTAAACACTCTAGTGGCTTGAACAACGTTTAGTGGACATACAGGCACGTTTCAATGAACCTAAAGACACGTTTATTAGACCTGAAAAGGCATGTCTAGCGGACCTGCCGGCACATCTAGAAACCCACAGGCACGTCTACAGGACCCACAGGCTCACCTAGGAAAATCTGCAGACATGTTGCAACTAGTGCGTTTAAGACGAGTTCAACTGCCAAAAATTGACAAATCATAACATGTTTATAAAATATCATACGCTATCCAGAAAATAAAGTATACTGCAGAGACATTTTAAACAAACAGCATAAATACTAGTTGCTCCTTTATTGTAATCATATAATTGCACATAATCTAATTTAATGATAATTAATTAATTAATTTTAATTAATTAATTAACTAAGGCATTAACAATTGACAGCAAATTTGGGCAAAAACGTCAAATTAAATAAATAAAAAGTTTAATTCAAACTTAATTAGTGAATAATTAGACGACACATCAAATAATTTATACACAATTAATGTTAAGCTTTTCAATTCAATTGTTGATTAGAAGTCAAGGCATTAAGACCAATGAGGACTTGTCAATAAACCTTCAAAACATCATTAGTCACTGCATTTTACATTGTATTGAATAGCCTGTACAATAGATCCACCGTGGGAGCATGAAAGGCAACCAATAATTATTTTTCAATGAAACTAATGGCAACGACTACATCGCCGTAGCAGAAGCCGCGAAAGCTACTAGGCTAGATCTTGTACTGCTGGGCAGCTACGAGCAGCTGTGCTTGGCACTGCTGAAGAGCTAAGAGCAGCTGCCAAGCTCTTAGAACTGCTGGACAGCTACGAGTAACTGCTAAGCTCTTGGCATTGCTGGGCAGCTAAGAGCAGCTAAGCTCTTGGCACTGCTGGACAGCTACGAGCAGCTGCTAAGCTCTTGGCACTGCTGGACAGCTACAAGCAGCTGCTCTTGGCACTGCTGGGCAGTTAACAGCAGCTGCTGGACAGCTACGAGCAGCTGCTAAGCTCTTGGCATTGCTGGGCAACTACGAGCAGCTGCTAAGCTCTTGGCACTGCTGGACAACTACGAGCAGCTGCTAAGCTCTTGGCACTGCTGGACAGCTACGAGCAGCTGCTAAGCTCTTAGCACTGCTGGACAGCTAAGAGCAGCTGCTAAGCTCTTAGCACTGCTGGACAGCTAAGAGCAGCTGCTAAGAGCAGCTGCTAAGCTCTTTAGCACTGCTGGACAGCTACGAGCAGCTGCTAAGTTCTTGGCACTGCTGAACAGCTAAGAAGAGCAGCTGCTAAGCTCTTGGCACTGCTGGGCAGCTAAGAGCAGCTGTTAAGCTCTTAGCACTGCTGGACAGCTACGAGCAGCTGCTAAGCTCTTAGCACTGCTGGAACTGCTGGACAGCTATGAGCAGTTGCTCTTGGCACTGCTGGGCAGCTAGCAGCAGCTGCTGGACAGCTACGAGCAGCTGCTAAGCCGATGTCAACACGGGGAGAGAAGAGCACTCGATCATGCGGTCATGCGTCGTCAGCTTCACCCGCATTATCTTCCAGCCTCTCTCTCTTTCTCTTCCATCACCATAACAACAGCCCAGTAACCAAGGCAACCAAGCATACTCTAACTGCTCATGTTACCGGATACAGGAAGGAAATTATTTGAAGCTTGGAAGAAAATCAATAGAGACTAGGCATACATTGCAATGCCCTGTGCTTTCATGATTAGAGCTCTTTACATGATCTCTTAAATTATGCCAGCAATACAAGAGTTCCAGCAAGGCTCAAGCTCTACAAATGCTTCAGCAAGGCTTCTAGCACTACAACAGCTTCAACCAGGGTTCTTGAAATATAACGGCTTCAACTAGGCTCTAGCACTACAACAGCATCAACAAGGCTTCTAGCACTACAACAACGAGGCATTTTGCACTACAACAGCTTCAAAAAGGCTTCTAGCACTACAACGACAAGGTTTCCAGCACTACAATAGCTTCAACAAGTCTCCCAGCACTACAACAACAAGGCTTCTTGCACTACACAAGCTTCAACAAGACCTCTAGCACTACAACAACAAGGCTTCTAGCACTACAACAACAAGGCTTCTAGCACTACAACAACAAGGCTTCTAGCACTACAACGACAAGGCTTCTAACAACAAGGCTTCTAGCACTACAACAGCTTTGACAAGGCTTTCATCATTTGTCAACCAAAGTCTCGACTTTCAATTCAACGCACAATTCAACACATAATTCAATTAGCGATTGATGTAAACAAGTGTGATAATTACTTTTAGCAAAGTAGCTTCACTACCATATAATCTTCTCTAAACTTAATCGTCATCATCACTGGAGGTTCACATCTCCATGACGATGGAAGTCCAGGCAGGCATGGTCAAACTTCTTCTCCTGGGTGTCACAATGATGCAATAACTGAATAATATTTGAGGGACTTGAATCAAATTATGATATGGCTTTCTTCTACAGTGTAATTGAAACCTTAATTATTGTGAATAATCTGTCTCACTTTGTTTAAAATAGAACACCCATAAATAGTCTGCAGCTATTTCTGCACAGTCTATAGTAGAGACCGACATTGCAACAGTCACTATGTGCTAGGTTCAACAGTAAGATAAGAGTTGTACAAAGGTTCATTCATTGTGTCAATCATTGTGACAGCTTTATCTAAAGATTGTATTTTCTAGAACGATCTGTCCTCCCCCTCCCCCTCAACCCCCCACTATCCTCCCCTCCCTTACCCCCACCATCCTCTCACTACCAGTCCACTATGAACTACAGGGCGACCTGAACCAACACTAACTCTTACTTGATTAATGCCCAATACACTTTAACCTGATTTTTGAACTCAACGTGTAAAATGTAATTGTTCAGTGTTCCAAAGATAGTGTTTATAACTCCTTCTTTAGTTATGCATCTCTCCATATTATACTGTATGTATTTATTAACTATCGAATACAGCCATTAATATTAGTTTAACATTTACTAAATGTGACCGCGCGCATGAAAAGGTACCCAGTCTTCGAAACAGAGTTAATGGCACAGCATTATCCAGGAAAAGGTACC
>JAQFYQ010003974.1:0-10250 GCA_034694885.1 Buchholzia appendiculata | reverse complement strand
GCGGAGGACCGTGAGTTGTGGAGGAAATGGATACCAGGGACCTGCCTTCCGGCAGAGCACTAATGATGATGATGATAAATAAGGCTAATCGGATGAACTTGACGTTAATTAATTGACGAAGAACATACAAGCACATGATATTTGCATTTTTATTGTAGTAAATTTGTACATCCGGATGCCCTTCCTGACGCCAGCAGTCTCACTGCTCACGTTGTCACGAGCATAAAGAGGAACGTGGTAGGTCTGTTGTAAAGCCCGACACCGCTGGGCCAAGCCTGACAGCATTGGACAAAATCTTAAAGTGAAATTCTAATCTGAGAAACATTTCACAGAGATACATAACTACTAATTTGCCATGTTATAAATTACCATTTATTAATAAATTAGTACAATAATTAAATATTGATGAGTTTTGCTACTAAATCATTACAATGAATCCAGAGACACAAGACATTATATCAGTACTTTACATCAGTTACAACTTACACTAATACGGTACACTCGCATGCTTTCCGCATAGGCATAGATACAACTCTGGCCACTAATGAATTCAGACTGACTTGGTTACAATACTAAAGCATTGATTGCAAAGTACTCGGATGCAACAATGATAAAGGTCCTGCCGATAAAGAAATCCTATTAATTATCAATAAACTGCATCATTGTTTACAGAATCTGCTAGGCTTGTAGTACAGCGCCTCAGAATGCAAGCGAAGGCTGTCGTGATACATACAAGGAAATACTACATACATCGTTTGTAACTAATTAAACTTTATATAATACACTCTAACCAAACAAAATTATTCCCAGATTGCAGCAGCTGTTAGGAACTAGCAACTGTCTTTCCTCTATGTATGGGTTAGGAACTAGCAACTGTCTATTCCTCTATGTATGGGTTAGGAACTAGCAACTGTCTATTCCTCTGTGTATGGGATAGGAACTAGCAACTGTCTATTCCTCTATGTATGGGTTAGGAACTAGCTGGCTGAAGCAGGAGGAGAGGATACGTGGCTCTGAGTTGCTCTGACTCGACTCTTGGCTGAGTCCTGTGAGCGAGCTCTCTGAGTTCGCCGACTGAGAATTGTCATCCTCTCCTCTATACCTGTGAGAGCGATGAGATGAGCTTGGTCTACGCACATGACTTATCTCAGGCTCTCTGTCATCACTCAGATGGGATGCACGTGCATCTGCAGGTCTTTGACCTTGTGACATCTGAAGCGACGGAGAGACCCTTCCAGGCCTGACGAGAGATTGACCCTGCAGCCTTGCCAGACCTCGGGAACCTTGCCCACTGAGAGTATCCCATGACACCGCAGATCTCTGACCCACAGAGGTTTCACCGTCTAGTTCATACCCTGTCCTCTCTGGAGCGTCATGTCCCATGACCCTGTGTGGAAGAGGTGGACGTGAAGACGAGAGACGGAATGCAGAGGTGAAGAATTCACACGACTGCTCACCATCCTCGTCGCTCTCTACAGGTTCTTCGTAGTCGCTTGACTCTTCAGCTGAACTCATTTCACCAACGGACTCTGTCTTTGACTCTGGACTACAAGGAACAAGCTGGTCATCATCATCATCATCACTGCTGGTGTCTGCACACACTAGTGATGGAGACTGGTAAGGCAATGGTGCGCTCGGTTGTGTTGAGGTGAAATGCGAAGAAACTCGCCTCTTCTTAACCGGAACAATGTCTGACAAGTCATCATCTTCACTAGCTGAGGATGATGAGGCAGAAGCTATGTCCTCACAGCGTTGTCCAGAGTGTACTTGATCCAAAGTGTGCAATGAGTCTACACAGCTCTCTATCTCAGGATCAGTGTCTCCATCCTCTGCACCATCCTTTACTTCCTTGCTTGGACCATCAAAGTTCAACAGTTCACTACTGGTTCTCACAAGCTCTAAGAACTCATCCAGACATACACCACACTCAAGTTGATCAGCTTCACCTGCATCTAGAGACCACCCTCCTACCTCACCTCCTCCCAAACCTGCTCCTCTCAAGTCTCTCGCACCCTGACTCGTACTAGATCTTCTACCGACCTTGAGAAGAGTGTCATCACCTTGAGGACACTGAGCGTCATACATGAGCAACAATGGCATCTCACCCAACTGTCCATCCTCGTGCCAGTCACTCGACACGCTGGGATTGCTTGAGATATCATCCACCACATCTCCGTCATCACCGAGGTCAGGCTCCTCGTGACACTGGAGATCTACTCCCAGATCAGCTGATGTCTCTCCATACACCACCACGGTACGTGCAAGTCTACCCGTCCCAACCGATCTCTCCATCCTTACCAGGCGTACAGAAGATTAATCACAGATATTCAAGGACTAGGCCTACCAGTCAGGTTTTCTGCAATGTAATCAAACAAATAAAAGAACAATAGTTACTACGCATCACAGCAGTTACTACGCATAAGTTACTACGCATAACAGCAGTAATAGAAATAATAAGCTGACTGAAGATTTCTGTTAATCACTGATTGCATTGATAATTATACTCTCATGTTATAATTAGAGGTTATGCGCCCTGTTGCGTTTCAAAGTGGTGGTCGCCAAAGTTGTATACTAGGAAGTCACATATCCATAACACAACCGCAGCCGGGCCGTGCAATCCAATCATTTGGACCTATGCCAATGTCCAGATAAAAGAGTCGTAACAACATTAATCCTGAATCGAGCCATAATAACGAGATGTCATAGAGCACATGTGTACTCAAGTTGATCAACAGTTGCAGAAGCAGCCCACAACTCTTTTAATTTAGTGATGCAAAACTATTTTGGTCAGATGCCCATCCGGACACTAACAGTCTCATTTTCAGCAAGCATATCAAGCTCGTTTTATGAGTACATGAAGGAACACATCAAGTTTAAGTTCACTGTAATCTAATCACTTGGTTCTTATTTATGGTAAACCCAATACACACATTCCCTCAAATTGTACGTTCCCCTGCATTTTGCAATTTTGTCGAGAACTGGGGAGCACAACAAAATCACTGCCTGCCAAAAATGAAACGTCCAGTATGACTTTAAAAAAACTTTTGGAAAATAATTGCGTTACTATCATTCGATAAACAATCTTGATACGCTTTTTGAATATACTGAACACAGTTTGTGGGTAGAACTACTGCAGGACCAGAGGATCCATGCGATTGAAAACAGGAAGCGCATCACACTGTAAATGTATTCTCATCAAAATTGATCATACAGTCCTATCAATTTCAAATAAATTTATCCCTGTTTAGTTGCCTTCAAAAAAAAATATTGACATTATTTTCTAGGGGTTCCATTATCAATTTTGTTATTTCTGCAATAATAATATTAATGTGTTTCCAGGCTACCGATAATTTTAGATAGATAGGCTACTTTCGCATTGATAGTTTGCATAACGCTTGATTTACTGTTGGGGTTGTTGTTCATTCCATAAATCAAATTGCATCATACTATTACAACTACTGTACAATCAATGTACAATAAATCGTACTAAACTGTTGGAGAACCTGAATTTTTCTACCCACATCAATCATTTTCACAGAAGACAAATTTATACATTGTAATTGTACTTCCTACGTGATTTTTGTCAAGTGGCGCCCCCTGCATGGAATAGGAATATAACGAGCAAGGCGGCTAATAACTTAGTACAAGATGAGTAAAACAACTTACACAAGGAGAACAATTAGGCAGACACGCGGCGCAGAGTGCAGTAAATTAGTTAAATTAAATAAACAGGAAACAACAATGACGTCATATCCTTTACTTCTCTTGCTTTATTTTGCAAAAAAAGACCAAAAAGTTAAAAAGTAATTACAAATCGGCCTAGACCACTTCGGGAGCCGTAATAGATCTATATTTAATTAACGTACTTCCGGTGAGGCAGAAAACCTGCTAGACACTGCAAACAGCTATGAATTGCGCATTAACTTCATATTTTTTTTACAAAATTAAATATACATGTATATGCCGTGCCGAAAATTAATCGTTTGTCTAGCATGCGTTTGCGTGCAATAATATGAGCTCTTTATGAGTATTTTTTATTATGGGACGAAATCTGAAGCGTTAGTGCAAAATTCATATGTATGCTATATTTTATACAGGTCAAGAGGCTTTTCTGCCCTCCCGGGAGTAGTTTAAGCGTAGATCTATCATCTATTACAATTGGATAGCGCATCCCAACGTGGTCTGTTACGGTGTAAACCAAATATTATATCTAGGTCTAACATAACTTATTGTCAGGAATGGCACTCTCGAGCATTGCAATTTGCAACATAGTTGAACGACCTTTTAGATTGTCTGCGCTGACAGTGGCTGACGGGTTATATTGTTTCCTTATCTTAATTTCCGGGGGGGGGGGGAGATGGAATGGGCTCCAATATTTGGCGGGGTATCCGTGTCGCCCTAGCTATTGCCTTGAAGGGCCCAAAATTGCACATTTGTAATTTTTATTGTAATGTTTCAAGGTCAGATTATCTCTAATAGAAAATCAAACAAATAAAAATGGAACGTGTAACAAATATTCCTAGAAATACCAGGAAAAGAAACTTCACGTATGGCAGCGCAGTTCATGCACACTAACGATGAACGGACAGAGCACACACGTACAACATTGTGGATATTGCTGATGCAAAGTTTTACAACCGGATGCCCTTCCTGACGCTAATAATCACTTCTCGCCTTGTCAAGAACAAAGTGGAACACAGCGAGCTTGCTGTGAAACCTGACGTGTACACCATGGCCCATGGGATAACTAAGGATGATAGTTAGTACAATTAGTTGCTATATTAACCAATAAATAAAAGAACGAGTGAACAAGAGTGTTCAAAGCTGCCGAACAGCTACTGTGGACATGATAGTAGAGTGGAACCGGACGGTTATCAATCACTGACGTGGTTGGGCTTGAAAGTGACCTGGCCATCACTGAACGAACAATGGATGAGAAACTATTGTTATAAATACAACGCTGACAAATATTGTAAAATCAGGTTTTTGTCAAGTTTTAATAATTAAATTTACACAATTATATACCTACAGACAAAATGTAAACATACATCACATGAGCATCCTATATACACTGACCTAATGTATATCTGCAGAGTTGTGTATAAGTTGTCTATCACCGTCTAGATGCAATCTTTTACGTATGCGAACATACATTTGCACTGTGCATACGCACAATTATTCATGCTCGAAAGCCTAATTATCAAAGTCACAATAGATCACAAATAATTAAAATATTACATCATAGTAGATCTAATTCCTAAAAACTTGCAGCACAGTCAATGTTTCAAGAGAAGAACTTAAAGAACTCCAAGTCCCTAATCAAAGGGTCAGAAGCTACCCTGCCTTCCTCTGTAGACATGGATCAATAGTTTAGTGGACGCCCCCTCCCGGAGACTTCTGCAGACACGAGTCACCGGTTTAGTGGACGCCCCAACCAGAGACTTCTGCAGACATGAATTACCAGAGTTTAGTGGACGCCCCACCCAGAGACTTCTGCAGACATGAATCACCAGAGTTTAGTGGACGTCCCACCCGGAGGTTGGCGTACCCGGACATTGGTCACAGCTGCCTTGGAGTCCGCACCACCGGTCTACAACAACAACAGAATTATTCATTCAATATCAATAACTAGGATAAGGAACTGTGGCCAAACATTCTGTTTAAGTTCAGTTGTACACATTTTTCCCACAGGGTCATCTCCATAGTCGTCACTCACCAAACTTCAGATTCTTGTGCAGAAAGTGAGTTGTCAAGTACAATAGTCATGAAACCCTGCGTCCCAAAGTATACACAACATCAACTTTCACCAACAATAAAACCATTCCCAAGGCAACAAGACTTAGTGTCAAGTTGATGGATAGTCAATACTGCCAAGCATCTAACTTGGAACATAGCAGAAACGACTGGGACTTGTAAAACTGAACATAAAAAGTCTGATTACAATAAATGTTGTAGTAGATGCTTACTTTATCATAGGCTTCACCGGTGATTGGATTGAAAGCAGATACTGCAAAGAAACACCAACAATAGTGAAATCTTCATTGACATCAGCACAGTTAATATCATCATCATCATCTATCTAAGAAACATGTGACAAGACATTAATGACAAATTTCCATCAATGAACAATAAAACCTAAATTTCCAGCACAAACTCCAGACTTTTTCTTATTCATTTCACATAATCACAGTCTGCCTAGTGCTGTCAGGCTTTACAATAGATCCACCATGTTTTATCCGGACGCGCATTCAGCTGCTATAATCTTCACCTCAGTCGAAATCCAAAATGTCAAATGAATATGCTCCACAGAGCTGTAAGTGACCTGTAAGTGACCTTGTCTACACTCTCCTAGTTACATAAGGTAAACATTTTGTTAACGTGTAACAAACTGCAATTAGCGCCAATGCTGGTTGTAGACAAAACAGTCTACAGATATACAAGAGCAAATACAAAACATACACTAAAGCTGCACAGACATACGACGGTATTAACAGTATAACAAAAGTTATCACATACAGTAGACACAAATACAGAAATACAGAAAATACATACAAAGATATTCATATAAAAGCACACATGAACACCCATATACACAAAGGTATACTAGCACAGATACATGCAGTGATGCACACGGATACAAACATAGATATGCACAGTCACTCCTATGATATACACACAGACAGATACAGACAGAGAGACATGTAGACAAACCTTTAGGCCGTCCCTTGCCGCTCTGCTGTGTGTCGACAATCTTGCTCTCATCCTTTCCTACAGTCACTGTTGCTGCTGTTGTTGTTGTTGTGTTGTTGTTTGTCTTGTCTGCCTGTACGACCTGCTGCTTGTCCTCCTGGATGTCTGTCTGCGAGACAGCTTCTGTCACAGATGTTTTCTCTTCCTCACCGGCCTTGGCACTTTCCTTCTCGTCGTCGTTCAATTCTTTTTCTCCATTCTGATCTGCTAAAAAATGGCAAATATCATAGCCTACATTGCAGCTTTAACTTTTAAGACATTCACTAGACAGAGAGGACATACGTTGTAATCCATTAGCTGGCGTGCAAGGTTTCACTGTCATCTCACACTAGTTCAAGGCATATACCTTATAAAGAAATACTAATGAAGGGTCAACCAGGGCCAATGTGCTAGATAAACACGTCACCTAATACCTGCTACTTACTACGACTAGTATACAAACCTATACTGCTTGGTAACAGAGGCGTCAGAACGTGCCCTAATTTTCCCAAAACTAGAATTAAACAATAAACTTAAGTTGTCAAAAATCAGTTCACAACGTCCAGTGTGTTTAGTTCGTCAGTCCAAATTTAATTTTACAGCTATTTAATTTTAATTACCTGTCCAATCTTCCCTGTGGTTGGAGACAATTGAGAATACTGTCTATGCACATTGCACAGCCTGGTAAAGTACATGTCATAAGGGGTGACTAAGGGATTGTAGTCTGATCAGAGCTACTTAGCAGGAGCGTAGGCTTCTACAATCTGATCCTTGTTTCTTTCATGGTGGTGGTAATAGTCTGTGCACCACTATTATGAGCCCTCTGGGACATTACGCTTAATCGATCCTGACACAGAAAAAAGTGGCTTAAAATGTTGATGACGATGACATCGAGACTCACTGTATTTCATATTCATGCCAATTTGACATCAGTCGTTGAGATATCAGTACGCGCCTACCTTCAGCAGCTGCTACATCAGTGGCGCCCTCTGATGCAGCGGCAGTTGTACAGCTGTCAGCAGCTGCTGGAACACAGCTGCTTGTAGCTGCTGGATCTTGTGACTTTTCTTGTTGCTGTTGCTGGTTGACTTTTGTGGCAGGCTTTGACTCGGCTGCCGTCTCCACGCCGAAGATGTTGAAGCTCGTTCCACCGCCAGGGGGCCTCAGAACCCTACACAGAAGCACAGGTACAAAGTGCACCAACGATTTAGACATACGGATATCAATCTGATATTTGGCTGACTTACTACAATTTCTGCTCAGACACTTTTTCACACGGTGCATATTTTAAATCTTTGCTGATTCGAGTGAAATATTATTAACAGTTGTAAATTGACATCTTGCTCTTCAAACGCTTGTAATATAACGAAGATCCAGGCGAAAAGATGCGTCGAAGAAAGCACTGCTCACAGTTTCTATAGATCCCTGTTGCATCGGGTTTTACAAAGGATTCACAATATTCCTCCATGCTCTCGACAAGGTTAGCAAGATTGCTGGCATCAGAAAGGGCATCCGGCTGTACAACTCTGCTTCAGTCAAATTGCATCACACAAAATACAAAAGGTGAATAGAATCTGCATAATCAACGTGAGCGTGTTGCTCACAATTACAGAGGGAAATATTTGGTTAGGTTCAAACTACTGTAATTAGAAGTAGTGCTATCAAATTGTTTATCATTTCAGTCTGGGCGATCAATGAGGTATATGATGATGATGATGACGACGGTGACGACGATAGGCAAGAAGCCTGGCATGCTTAGCCCTTAGCAAGCGTACGTAGAGCCAAATCATTTATATTATCATTCAAAAATATAAGTTTAGTATATATATACTGGTGACTGGTCCATCATAACTGATGAAACAAACTCGGCCTGGGCTGATCTCCCATCGAATTCGCACTCTTGGAGAGACCTGTTGCGCCAGTTCCAAGCCTGGGAAGGGATCTACAAATAGAGACCCTGACGCAGGAGGGGTCTCGGCTTGAAGTGAAGCCTTCCTGTTTCAGAATCTTTTTCAGAATATTTCCGCTCTCCTCCCTGTCAGAGTTTGTCCAAAGAAACCGGTGGGAGGGGAGGAACCGGTGGGGAGGGGAGGAACCTACATGGTTCCTCTGATGAAGCATATCTACAACAATGTAGCAACTGTTAATCATCCCAGATCATGATGCCTTTCGGTCCTACCTGTAAGTATCGGATTAAAACAGTAACAATCTAAACTGCATGGATGTCCTTACCTTGAACTGTTCTTGGCTCCCAGCCTGCAACTGTTTGTTGACGTCATCCTTCGGTCCAAACAGAGTCACTTCGTCACTATTGATCAAACCTCACAGACGGTTCACTTCTAGTCTCTGGATTCCACGGTTCACTCCACAGTCAGTCACAATGTCTCACCAATACCTAAACCACTGTTTCGCCTTTCTTACTACAGCGCAGAATGACGTAGCGATGATTCACGTACAGTAAGCCTGCTCCTTAAAGTAGAACTCTGATGAACAAACTTCTTCAAACTTCTACACTGAAACTGACTGGTCACTAGTTCGAACTGTTAGCGCGAATACAAAGACATGTATTTAACGCTAGAGTTGTCGTCGTCGCTTGAATTCCTATCTTTCCGCCAACATTTCTCGTTAAGCTCACCGGTGAGCTGGCTGTGTGCACGGGCTCACCGTGCATGGGCATGAATGTACTCTCCGCTGGGTTGAATGCTTCTATTGTTGACTGCCTGCAGTGATAGACATACTCTGACATGGCGCGAGCATGTACAGCTTGTAGGCCTACAGTCGATCAGTAGGCCTACACAAAACGATTGAATTGACTATTCGCCATCTATCGGCAATGGCTAATGGTGGGAGTGGAGGGGATGGGGGCCGAAGGCTGTGGGCCGACTTTGATGAGGGACATAGGGGTAATTAAAAGCGTGAACGTTGTGAATGACTGGGCGCTGCGTTTAGCTTCATTCAGTGATCGGGGAGGGGGGAAGGTGGTCTAGGGTTTCCCCAAGCCAAGCAAGGACATTCTTATTCCTCGATAAAGCAATCCGTTTTACTTTTCTCAAAGCAGCAAAGCCATAGAATGCATTTTATCCATGGCGTAATTAAGGCTAGATATTTTCCCCCAAGGATCGAAAGTCAATTAAATAGTTGTCCAGAAAAGGCAAGGCATATTGCCAAGAGACATTTTCTATTTTCAAAGCAAATTTTGTATACTCAAACCAATGAAAATTCTCGAGGTCTTTGTCAAAGCAAAGCAGTAAACTGAATCAAAACCATCAGGGTCAATGGCCCGAGCGTGCTCTAAATAAATATGGTTCACAAAATCGGGAAAATCCATATATAAACAATACTCTTTCTTGTATTAGACATCATAATTATTTCAGGCTACGGGTATCAGCACGGGTGTAACCGATTCAAGACCACATCAAGCACCAGGGGCGTAGCTGACCGGGGGGGTCCTGGGGTCCGGACCCCCCCCAGCCACGATCTGGACCACTTATACAAATCGTGCAAATCCGATGAGTTTTTTT